>JAVTVY010024456.1:0-92216 GCA_036873755.1 Hanleya hanleyi
CCCCCCGTAGCGCCTTATAATGCATCAGTCTTGACAGCCCACCCATGAACTCTTTGGGGGTATCGTATTGGCCTTCGGGCAGGGTGAGTCGGGTGTTTTTGCCTTCGTAGGTGACCTCGTACCACACTTCATTGGCTCGCACGTTGTACCACGAGGAAGGGTATTGGATATCCACGAGGGCACATTCCCAGCGTCCAGGTAAATGTAACGGTTGTGGTAACTGGGTGACGTACTTGGCCACGGTGTTGTCAGGAAACACATCCAGCGAACTGTTACTGGGTAGGGTCAGGCAAAACATGGCGACTGAGCTGTCCTGCTGCTGCTGTTGGTTTTAATAGGTCTTCCAGGCCTTGGGCGGTTGTGTCCGGCGTCGTGTTCGTCGCGTTGACTTGCTACGTGTCACGGCTCTGGAGATGTGGGGTGTCCTGATCGAGGGTGGTTTTTTAAAGGTCTGAAAAGAAGGTGCCCGTTGTGATGGTGGTGGAGTTTTCGGGGGTGACTCCGGTTCCCAGTCGGCTTCCCAAGAAGGTTGTGGTGAGAGTCGTGGTGCACGACTCGGCGATTGCTGGGTTTGCTGCATAAAGGCCCAGCGGTGGGGGTTCCCCGCCAATTCCTGTGGTACATGCATGTCTTTCAAGCCTTGAGCGAAGACCTCCCATCCTCGAGGATCGGTGTGCGATCTGCGTTGACGTATCAAGTCATTCACTAAATCCGTCATGTGGGTACCGGGGACCACCTGATTCTGTACCAGGAGTTCGCCTTTATCATTCCAAGTCATGTTAGGATTCTGTTTCATCCGTTGTAATACCACGCCAGCTTGTTTCTTGAACGAGGCAGGTACACTCTTCAGCACTTCGTCTTCCACCCACTGTGGGGCTGTGGGAGCTACCCCTGGTAATGGCGGCTGTTGGAACGGTGCTGAGGTCAGCGGTCTGTCACGTGGTGGTAGTGGTGGTGGTGGTGGTGGTGGTGCTGTTGCTGGGGTAGACAGGGTATTGTATTGGTCCATGAACGTCATGTACCGTTGAAGCGTCTCATTGTACCGTTGTACTTTCTCACTGTCGCTTAACCCCGGTCTCTGTAAGATCTGTTGCATCTCTCCATCGAGGCTGTTTATGGTCTTCACCGTAGGTGGGACAGGGTAGGGTGATTGGAGGTTTTGCAGGAACCGTGGTTCGACGAGGACCATTTTTTTCGTGTGGTTCATTGTCGGCCGAAGAGTCCACCCAATACTGGACCCAACACGGAAGCGGCCAACGGTGCTAAGATGGCCCCGAGAAAGCCGCCTTTCTGTAACACCTTTTTCTTTTGTGTTTGAGGGACCCGCTTGTGGACTAGGGTTCGGAGACCTGTCTTATGCTTGGCCAACTTGGTCTTCTGAGCCGGAGTCAGTGGTACGTTGCCTTTTAACAGGTTGTACCCGATCTCGCACAGACAGCGTACAAGGTCAGGGTCCGCACCGCGTACAATGGTTCGGACTAACTCGGGTGGGGCCGTCTTCAATACACGGAGCGTGGGAGCGTGCTTCCGTACTCGCGCAGACATCCTATACAACTAATGCTAGAACCCACAACTCTGCCCTTTTTATCCACCTCACAGACAAAGTCAACCCTGCTGTGGTATTCATTCTTTTTATTATTCCCCATCATCAAACACACAGACCCCAGCTGGGGGCGCCACTGTGGGTGTGTTTACATTATTTTTGCATGTACACGTGGTGGGTCTCTCCGGGAAAGATGCCGGTCCGTAGTCGAAGGTGGTCGGGGGTGGCTTGCTTGAGGTCGAACAGCATATACCCGTGCTGAGGGGTTGTGGCATCTTTAAAGGCTTCCAACGCAAACGGTGTGCGGCCGGGATACATCTGTCTCGCCAGGTGCAGCAGTTGAGTGGTATCTCTCGGGTTTTGAAGACCACCAGGTAGTGGGCATTTAAGCTGATGTTCCGATGTTCTTTGTTTTTACTGAACAGATTCTGCACAATGTAGATGATGCTGAGCCGTCGATGATGGCTGCCTTTGGTAAAGAGTTGGGTGACCCGTGCATCCGTCTCCGCCATGAGATCATCCAGAACCACCAAGGTGTCGGGTTCCAAATCGGCCAGGTTGGGTAGGCCTTCCACGAACGTGATGTGGGGCATTGCTGCATACGCTTCCTGCCATTCTCCGTAACACCACACGACTCTGGCAATGGGTGGAGTGATCATGCTGTCGGCGTGTTGAAGGAGCTTCCTGACGAAGTGCGTTTTGCCGGAGCCCGTCGGTCCTGCGATGACGCAAGTGAAGGGATGCTGCCACCCAGGGTCCATGGTTCGAGGTGTATCCGTTGTCGTGGTAACCCGCTCTTGTAAATTTCGTACGAGTGAACTGGAGTGGTGGTGGGTACAACGTCGGTCGTCGTTGTCTGTTCACGTTCAGAGATGGTGCTGGGGGTGGGTACAACGTGGGTGGTCGGTTCACTGTGAGGGATGAAATCCGGTGGGTCTTGAGACGTAGTAGGTGTACTTGGTGTAAGTGTAGAGCTCGACGTGGCTTGTACGCGGGGTGTGGTGGTGGTGGTGGTGACTGGGCTCGATACGACTGGTGCTCTCTGTAGACCGGTTTCACTGATGCCTGGTGTTCTCAGTTGGTTAAGTAACGTACTGACATAGGCTACGTCGTAAAACACACCTCCGTACAACACACTCAGCAGGGTTAGCAATAGCACCCCAAAGACCACTTGCGCTTTGCGCGTTTTGCGAGACGCTGTCTTCAGAGGCAGCTGCTGTTGGTCCATAGCACTGTGGTCGGACGTGGAATGAAGGAGGACGGCAGTGGTGTCTGGTTTTATAGTCGTTTCACCTGGTTGGCCGCGACCCAGGAATTGAAGGAACTGGGCCAGCCTTGCCATTTTACGAAATGAAACAGTTTGCCACGTCGACGTTCCGTTTTCAAAATCTGCTCCACCGTGTAGTAGTCTTGCTGTGTTTTTACAACAGGCTGTAATTCCGTCTCGTAAAACGTCCCCAGCAACGTTTCCCCTTGGAGATCTTCCAGTTCATAGACTCGCCGCTGTCGGGGTAGGCGCCGTTTAATCAGGAAGTGCTCATCGCTCCAGTTGGGCAAGTAACTTTTCTCGAACTTGCCCTTGACTTTACTGATCCGTACAGGGTCCCCGACCTTGTACACCGCCTTCGTCGTTCGCTGCGATGGCCTGGGGTACAAGACACGCCGGACTTGGGCTTCATTGCGTTGGGTCACGGTAATGGGGGCTCTCTCTATACTTCGATGATAGGCTCGATTGTAACCCCTCACCAGTTTCGGGAGAACATCGATGTACCGCCTTGTATTCTTATAGGTGAAATATTTATACATGCGGCCTTTGAATGTCCTGTTGAACCTCTCCACCACGGAAGCCTTGGTCTCGTTGTACGTATGGAAGAAAAACACCTTCTGTTTCTTGAGAAAGGCTTGGAACGGTCTGTTGAGGAATTCCGTGCCTTCGTCGGTTTGCAAATACAAAGGTTTGCGCCCGGTCTTGAAGATGTCTTTGAACGCCGCTATGAGATTTGCCCCCGTTTTCGTCCGGATGGTACCACCCACCCATACTTGGATAGGATATCGATGCACGTCAAAATATACCGATTCTCATCGTTGTGTTTGGCAAAGGCGCTCATATCGACCAAATCCGCTTGCCACTGGGCATCTATTCCTCCCACGATGACCCGGTTCCGTAGAAAATGACGACGGACAGATCGATGTAAGGTATAGGTGTCTTGTCTTCTTAACCAATCTCGGACTTGGGCACGTTGTACCTCCTGGGGTTTAGCCGCTCGATAGAGAGCCGACAATGCACTATAGGCCGCCGGACTGTCGGGACTGTAGTATAAGTTATCCACCACCTTCTCCCAGCGCTTCATGGTGACAAAATGATGATGGACCCTGGCTCTATCGTTTATTTATAACGGGTATATCTTGGGCCGGAGTTTCTTTCTGATTTTCTTCGTGGACTTCCACAGTGGCCATGGTAAATGACCAGTCCAACTCGTCTGATGACCGCTTGATAAGCACTTCATCCACATCCACCACGGCATCTTCCAATGCAGACCATAGATCAGGGTGAAGGGTAAAATGCACTGTACCTCCATCTAGCCGAGCCAATTGAGCAAAGAAAGGGCCGCGTCGGATGCACACATCGTGACACAAGTGGATGAGGTCGCCGTCCAGTTCACCAGACAACACCCGTTTGAATTTGGTCCAGCCCTCCCGGGACAGACGAATGTTAGCCGGGCACGGTTGTGTAGGGTCCGTGTCTCCCACCTCCTCCATGATATCGACCTTATCCGCATACACGTGCAGGAAAACCTCGGGGGTCAAGCTGAAATACGCCAGTACTATATGCTCCGTCATGGTCAGTACGTGAATGGTACCAGATTTCACTGTCTCTCGTATTTATAGGGAGAACCCCGTGAGATCAAAGGATCAGGTGGTCATGTCATTGGGCTGACTGAGTCTAGCCGGGTAATCAATGGCATCGTCGTCGGGTTCATGTAGTTGTTCATGGGGTTCAGCCGCCGCTTCTCTCAGGGCACGAGCCCACCCCAACTGGTGTGATGATCGCTCGTCCGGTGTAAACAGCTGGTCCACAATAGGCACCACTTTCTCCAAGGCTGACCACAGATCGGGGTCTAGGGTGAAGCCTCGCGTAGCATCTTGGTAGCGGCCCAGGCGTAGGAAGAGGGAGGTACGGTATACGTAGATGGCATTGTCTATGTGGATGAGGTTTCCGTCGAGCTCGCCGCTCAACACCCGTTTAAATTTGGTCCAGCCGTCACGAGGTAGTGTGACCGTATTCGATACGGTCTCAGCGGGCGCCCAGCAAATAGCTCCACGGTCTTCCACCAGGGTGACTTTATCTTCATAGACGTGTAACCCCACCCGGGGTGTAAGGGGCAGGATGGCTCGTAGGACGGGTGACATGCTTGGTCCAAATGTCGAACGGTGAATGACACACACTCTGTCTGACCCTCGTATTTATAGTGTCAATACCACAGCGCCAGGGTCAATAGGGCACAGACTAGTATGAGGCCAACCAGCCGGCGCTGGTTCCGGCGTGAGCGCTCCTGGTCCATAGCGCGAGCATCAAGGATGGCTGTCATAGTCCAGTAGTGGTGAGTGATGGCACGCCTGTCCATCGAGTGCACTCTGTGGAGGACCGCTTCTGTGAACTCGTTCAGGATCTGGCGTCGTCCCTTGTTGTCGTCGCCATCTGCAAACATGGACCGGACCACTGCTCGGTAACCCGTGAATGAATTCACCACGGTGGCGTACTGTAAAATGCAAGTGGCATGGGGCTGGATCTCCGCCATGGCTCTGTAGAAATGAAGGTGTGGGATCCAGAGGGACGTGTTTTATAGACCAGATGTAGCTCTACGGGTGTAGTCCGTGATACGTACTATTCTGATGGGTTAGTCCAAAAAAGGGAGCAACAACAACAACAACAGATTACAGATCAATCCTTTTATTATGCGTGAACAACATAGAAATGCATGTACTGACCTGTCTGTGGGAGGTTTCCCACAATGGCGTTCACCTTCGCGTCTTTTCGTGGACGTCCGTGTCTTTTCGTTAAAGTCCGTGTATTTTCGGTAAAGTCCGTGTCTTTTCGGTAAAGATACCTCACTCGACCCCATCGCACCATTTTATCTAGGGACTACTTTTTCTCCGCGGAAGGTTTTTCGCGCGACCGAATCACCGCCAGACATGACCGCGGATGAATACATCTTTCACATCTTGCACTCACTCACACCGGCCGTCCGCCATCTTGTACCCATCACCCACCATCCACCACATGCCGCCATCTTGTACCCATCACCCACCACCCACACGCCGCCATCTTGTACCCATCACCCACCACCCACACGCCGCCATCTTGTACCCATCACCCACCAGCCACACGCCGCCTTTTTGTACCCATCACCCACACGCCGCCATCTTGTACCCATCACCCACCACCCACACGCCGCCATCTTGTACCCATCACCCACCACCCACACGCCGCCATCTTGTACCCAGCACCCACCATCCACACACGCCGCCATCTTGTACCCAGCACCCACCATCCACACACGCCGCCATCTTGTACCCAGCACCCACCATCCACACGCCGCCATCTTGTACCCACCACCCACCATCCACACACACGCCGCCATCTGGTACCCACCACCCACCATCCACACACACCGCCATCTTGTACCCACCACCCACCATCCACACACAGGCCGCCATCTTGTACCCACCACCCACCATCCACACACAGGCCGCCATCTTGTACCCACCACCCACCATCCACACACAGGCCGCCATCTTGTACCCACCACCCACCATCCACACACACGCCGCCATCTTGTACCCACCACCCACCATCCACACACACGCCGCCATCTTGTACCCACCACCCACCATCCACACGCCGCCATCTTGTACCCACCACCCACCATCCACACATGCCGCCATCTTGTACCCACCACCCACCATCCACACACACACACGCATGCGCACACGCCCAATTCTGACGTCACCAAAGGTTCTGCGCATGCGCAGTGAAGCGCTATTAGTTCAATTTACGCCTTGTATACTACTGAGGTTTTATCAGGTTTGCCAAATCGTCCTGCGAGAGAAGACGACGTCATGATACTGGCCTACCCTAAATCAGGTTGTTGATAGTGTTGAAACCGATTTATCGTAGTAAAATTTCTTCGGCGATTCGTTAATACGTAAAATTTAAAACGAACTCGGGATTAATTTTATTCTTAAAGCGTTTTTTTTTTAACTTGGATAACCTATATAATCTTTTGTGATTTCGGAATATGGCTTTTTTTTTCCTAATGATAAACAAATTCCATCGTGATTTAATTTACTGTATTTCAAATTGCCTCTGTTTTACGTTGTAATCAGGAAATATTAGTTCTAAAATGTGCAATGCATATTATCGCTCATCGTCTATTCGGGTCTTGTGGGAATGTCACCCGACTTCAGAAGGTGAGCGTCTTAGGAGACGTTCCTCACCCTGCTCACGCGCGCAATGTTGCGCATGTATTCATAGCGCGTTCGCGTTTTGATGCATTGGTTAAGAAGGAACCAAAAGTTATTGAACAAAAACGACCTTTATTACCTCCATTTTAGAGAGCGGGATGGCCCTAACCTGTTAAATGGGCATATCCATACCATATGGGGTCCTTCGATGGCCGAGTGGTTTAAGGTGTTTCGCTGACGATCGCTAGACTCACACCGCTGAATCGGCACAGGTTCGAGCCTCACAGGTACAAGTGTGAAAGTTTGCCAGTTACTTGCCCAAGGGCGGTGGTTCTCTCTGGGTACTCCGGCTCCTCCACCTCTAAAACTGTCTATCACCATATGAGTGAAATAAACTTGAGCGTGACATTTAGCGAAATCCCTACCCCTCCATGCCATAATTTAAGGATACAAGACAGTTACAGAATTCGCAAAGAACAGGGAGGGAGGGAGGGAATTTGGCTTAATGCCACACTCAAGTTTGTTTCACTCATATGGTGACAGTCAGTTTGGTTGATGGAGGAAGCCGGAGTACCCGGAGAGAAACACCGCCCTTCGGAAAGTAATTGACAAACTTTCACACATGGACCAACTGGGCTCGAACCCGTGCCGGTTCAGCGGTGTGAGGCTAGCGGTCACCAGCGAAGCGCCTTAGACCACTCGGCGACCGCGGGCCCCCGCAAAGAACAGACGTGCAATCTCCTTCAACTTGCAGTTTTTTAGGTCACCCCATAAAATGTGTGGAAATTTATCCCGCTTCAGACAAAATCGTCCAACGAAGACGAGCGATCACGATCACATGGTCGCCCGATATTTTTCCATCCACCACCGCCAATATATAAAGAATAATTTGTTTGTGCTCGTCTTAATATAGTACCATACTCGAGCTATACAAGACGCAATTCAAATGCAGAACGGCATGAATAGTGGAACTGCAAAGATGGGAGCCAAATTGGGTGACACGTCTCGCGTATTAAACCGCGCGCATAATAATGTAACAGCTTATTACATTTTTGTTGTTTGAGGGTGAGATTAGATTTGGAGTTGTTTATGAAAAGCGAAAAATAGATCCAGGCTTGGTGTTCGCCCCGCAGGACGTTAAAGACAGCCCTCAAACAGCTTTACAAGCGACGTAAAATAGCCCACTGCACACTCCATATTGGGTGCTCTCCACGCTGAATTGTATGCGGATGGGAAGCGACAAGGGCTCTCCCGATTCGGCTAATAATTGCTGTAAAAATTATATAAGTATATATTATCTAAACAGGTTAGGGGAACCCCGCTCTCTAAACTGGAGGTAAAAAGGGTCGTTTTCTCTCAGTAAATCAGTTCTTATAATGAATTCAGCAAAATCCTCTTGAGGCGCATACAGACAGATCTATCCGCATTAAATGGTAGTAAAAAAGTAAACTGTCGTCTGTCTAATTTGCATAATAATAGGCCAAACATCCTTCGCGCTGTTTAAACAGCACTGGCCGGTTCTTCATATGGCAAATTAATTTTATGACATGGAACAATAGATAAATCAATGCGCCTGAAATTTTGATGCATTGGTTAAGAAGGAACCAAAAGTTATTGAACAAAAACGACCTTTATTACCTCCATTTTAGAGAGCGGGATGGCCCTAACCTGTTAAATGGGCATATCCATACCATATGGGGTCCTTCGATGGCCGAGTGGTTTAAGGTGTTTCGCTGACGATCGCTAGACTCACACCGCTGAATCGGCACAGGTTCGAGCCTCACAGGTACAAGTGTGAAAGTTTGCCAGTCACTTGCCGGAGGGCGGTAGTTCTCTCTGGGTACTCCGGCTCCTCCACCTCCACCTCTAAAACTGTCTATCACCATATGAGTGAAATAAACTTGAGCGTGACATTTAGCGAAATCCCTACCCCTCCATGCCATAATTTAAGGATACAAGACAGTTACAGAATTCGCAAAGAACAGGGAGGGAGGGAGGGAATTTGGCTTAATGCCACACTCAAGTTTGTTTCACTCATATGGTGACAGTCAGTTTGGTTGATGGAGGAAGCCGGAGTACCCGGAGAGAAACACTGCCCTTCGGAAAGTAACTGACAAACTTTCACACATGGACCAACTGGGCTCGAACCCGTGCCGGTTCAGCGGTGTGAGGCTAGCGGTCACCAGCGAAGCGCCTTAGACCACTCGGCCACCGAGGGCCCCCGCAAAGAACAGACGTGCAATCTCCTTCAACTTGCAGTTTTTTAGGCCACCCCATAAAATGTGTGGAAATTTATCCCGCTTCAGACAAAATCGTCCAACGAAGACGAGCGATCACGATCACATGGTCGCCCGATATTTTTCCATCCACCACCGCCAATATATAAAGAATAATTTGTTTGTGCTCGTCTTAATATAGTACCATACTCGAGCTATACAAGACGCAATTCAAATGCAGAACGGCATGAATAGTGGAACTGCAAAGATGGGAGCCAAATTGGGTGACACGTCTCGCGTATTAAACCGCGCGCATAATAATGTAACAGCTTATTACATTTTTGTTGTTTGAGGGTGAGATTAGATTTGGAGTTGTTTATGAAAAGCGAAAAATAGATCCAGGCTTGGTGTTCGCCCCGCAGGACGTTAAAGACAGCCCTCAAACAGCTTTACAAGCGACGTAAAATAGCCCACTGCACACTCCATATTGGGTGCTCTCCACGCTGAATTGTATGCGGATGGGAAGCGACAAGGGCTCTCCCGATTCGGCTAATAATTGCTGTAAAAATTATATAAGTATATATTATCTAAACAGGTTAGGGGAACCCCGCTCTCTAAACTGGAGGTAAAAAGGGTCGTTTTCTCTCAGTAAATCAGTTCTTATAATGAATTCAGCAAAATCCTCTTGAGGCGCATACAGACAGATCTATCCGCATTAAATGGTAGTAAAAAAGTAAACTGTCGTCTGTCTAATTTGCATAATAATAGGCCAAACATCCTTCGCGCTGTTTAAACAGCACTGGCCGGTTCTTCATATGGCAAATTAATTTTATGACATGGAACAATAGATAAATCAATGCGCCTGAAATTTTGATGCATTGGTTAAGAAGGAACCAAAAGTTATTGAACAAAAACGACCTTTATTACCTCCATTTTAGAGAGCGGGATGGCCCTAACCTGTTAAATGGGCATATCCATACCATATGGGGTCCTTCGATGGCCGAGTGGTTTAAGGTGTTTCGCTGACGATCGCTAGACTCACACCGCTGAATCGGCACAGGTTCGAGCCTCACAGGTACAAGTGTGAAAGTTTGCCAGTCACTTGCCGGAGGGCGGTAGTTCTCTCTGGGTACTCCGGCTCCTCCACCTCCACCTCTAAAACTGTCTATCACCATATGAGTGAAATAAACTTGAGCGTGACATTTAGCGAAATCCCTACCCCTCCATGCCATAATTTAAGGATACAAGACAGTTACAGAATTCGCAAAGAACAGGGAGGGAGGGAGGGAATTTGGCTTAATGCCACACTCAAGTTTGTTTCACTCATATGGTGACAGTCAGTTTGGTTGATGGAGGAAGCCGGAGTACCCGGAGAGAAACACTGCCCTTCGGAAAGTAACTGACAAACTTTCACACATGGACCAACTGGGCTCGAACCCGTGCCGGTTCAGCGGTGTGAGGCTAGCGGTCACCAGCGAAGCGCCTTAGACCACTCGGCGACCGCGGGCCCCCGCAAAGAACAGACGTGCAATCTCCTTCAACTTGCAGTTTTTTAGGCCACCCCATAAAATGTGTGGAAATTTATCCCGCTTCAGACAAAATCGTCCAACGAAGACGAGCGATCACGATCACATGGTCGCCCGATATTTTTCCATCCACCACCGCCAATATATAAAGAATAATTTGTTTGTGCTCGTCTTAATATAGTACCATACTCGAGCTATACAAGACGCAATTCAAATGCAGAACGGCATGAATAGTGGAACTGCAAAGATGGGAGCCAAATTGGGTGACACGTCTCGCGTATTAAACCGCGCGCATAATAATGTAACAGCTTATTACATTTTTGTTGTTTGAGGGTGAGATTAGATTTGGAGTTGTTTATGAAAAGCGAAAAATAGATCCAGGCTTGGTGTTCGCCCCGCAGGACGTTAAAGACAGCCCTCAAACAGCTTTACAAGCGACGTAAAATAGCCCACTGCACACTCCATATTGGGTGCTCTCCACGCTGAATTGTATGCGGATGGGAAGCGACAAGGGCTCTCCCGATTCGGCTAATAATTGCTGTAAAAATTATATAAGTATATATTATCTAAACAGGTTAGGGGAACCCCGCTCTCTAAACTGGAGGTAAAAAGGGTCGTTTTCTCTCAGTAAATCAGTTCTCATAATGAATTCAGCAAAATCCTCTTGAGGCGCATACAGACAGATCTATCCGCATTAAATGGTAGTAAAAAAGTAAACTGTCGTCTGTCTAATTTGCATAATAATAGGCCAAACATCCTTCGCGCTGTTTAAACAGCACTGGCCGGTTCTTCATATGGCAAATTAATTTTATGACATGGAACAATAGATAAATCAATGCGCCTGAAATTTTGATGCATTGGTTAAGAAGGAACCAAAAGTTATTGAACAAAAACGACCTTTATTACCTCCATTTTAGAGAGCGGGATGGCCCTAACCTGTTAAATGGGCATATCCATACCATATGGGGTCCTTCGATGGCCGAGTGGTTTAAGGTGTTTCGCTGACGATCGCTAGACTCACACCGCTGAATCGGCACAGGTTCGAGCCTCACAGGTACAAGTGTGAAAGTTTGCCAGTTACTTGCCGAAGGGCGGTGGTTCTCTCTGGGTACTCCGGCTCCTCCACCTCCACCTCTAAAACTGTCTATCACCATATGAGTGAAATAAACTTGAGCGTGACATTTAGCGAAATCCCTACCCCTCCATGCCATAATTTAAGGATACAAGACAGTTACAGAATTCGCAAAGAACAGGGAGGGAGGGAGGGAATTTGGCTTAATGCCACACTCAAGTTTGTTTCACTCATATGGTGACAGTCAGTTTGGTTGATGGAGGAAGCCGGAGTACCCGGAGAGAAACACCGCCCTTCGGAAAGTAACTGACAAACTTTCACACATGGACCAACTGGGCTCGAACCCGTGCCGGTTCAGCGGTGTGAGGCTAGCGGTCACCAGCGAAGCGCCTTAGACCACTCGGCGACCGCGGGCCCCCGCAAAGAACAGACGTGCAATCTCCTTCAACTTGCAGTTTTTTAGGTCACCCCATAAAATGTGTGGAAATTTATCCCGCTTCAGACAAAATCGTCCAACGAAGACGAGCGATCACGATCACATGGTCGCCCGATATTTTTCCATCCACCACCGCCAATATATAAAGAATAATTTGTTTGTGCTCGTCTTAATATAGTACCATACTCGAGCTATACAAGACGCAATTCAAATGCAGAACGGCATGAATAGTGGAACTGCAAAGATGGGAGCCAAATTGGGTGACACGTCTCGCGTATTAAACCGCGCGCATAATAATGTAACAGCTTATTACATTTTTGTTGTTTGAGGGTGAGATTAGATTTGGAGTTGTTTATGAAAAGCGAAAAATAGATCCAGGCTTGGTGTTCGCCCCGCAGGACGTTAAAGACAGCCCTCAAACAGCTTTACAAGCGACGTAAAATAGCCCACTGCACACTCCATATTGGGTGCTCTCCACGCTGAATTGTATGCGGATGGGAAGCGACAAGGGCTCTCCCGATTCGGCTAATAATTGCTGTAAAAATTATATAAGTATATATTATCTAAACAGGTTAGGGGAACCCCGCTCTCTAAACTGGAGGTAAAAAGGGTCGTTTTCTCTCAGTAAATCAGTTCTCATAATGAATTCAGCAAAATCCTCTTGAGGCGCATACAGACAGATCTATCCGCATTAAATGGTAGTAAAAAAGTAAACTGTCGTCTGTCTAATTTGCATAATAATAGGCCAAACATCCTTCGCGCTGTTTAAACAGCACTGGCCGGTTCTTCATATGGCAAATTAATTTTATGACATGGAACAATAGATAAATCAATGCGCCTGAAATTTTGATGCATTGGTTAAGAAGGAACCAAAAGTTATTGAACAAAAACGACCTTTATTACCTCCATTTTAGAGAGCGGGATGGCCCTAACCTGTTAAATGGGCATATCCATACCATATGGGGTCCTTCGATGGCCGAGTGGTTTAAGGTGTTTCGCTGACGATCGCTAGACTCACACCGCTGAATCGGCACAGGTTCGAGCCTCACAGGTACAAGTGTGAAAGTTTGCCAGTCACTTGCCGAAGGGCGGTGGTTCTCTCTGGGTACTCCGGCTCCTCCACCTCCACCTCTAAAACTGTCTATCACCATATGAGTGAAATAAACTTGAGCGTGACATTTAGCGAAATCCCTACCCCTCCATGCCATAATTTAAGGATACAAGACAGTTACAGAATTCGCAAAGAACAGGGAGGGAGGGAGGGAATTTGGCTTAATGCCACACTCAAGTTTGTTTCACTCATATGGTGACAGTCAGTTTGGTTGATGGAGGAAGCCGGAGTACCCGGAGAGAAACACCGCCCTTCGGAAAGTAACTGACAAACTTTCACACATGGACCAACTGGGCTCGAACCCGTGCCGGTTCAGCGGTGTGAGGCTAGCGGTCACCAGCGAAGCGCCTTAGACCACTCGGCGACCGCGGGCCCCCGCAAAGAACAGACGTGCAATCTCCTTCAACTTGCAGTTTTTTAGGCCACCCCATAAAATGTGTGGAAATTTATCCCGCTTCAGACAAAATCGTCCAACGAAGACGAGCGATCACGATCACATGGTCGCCCGATATTTTTCCATCCACCGCCGTCGATTGTAATTCGGGGCGAGTAACTATGTTATATCCCTTTACAGTAGCTCCTGTCTCAAAGCACTCGCGTCGGCTGCATCGCGTCGATTACTCCTCGGGCTCCACTTTGAAATTTACAAGTATTTGTAATAAAGGTTAGCTTCAGCAGATGAACTTAGATAGCATTCTTTTTATGAACATCTCGTATTTCATCGTAAAGAGCGGCGATGAACGCTAATGAATACTGCAAATGTGCGACTTCACATGAGTAGTAAGGAAACAACATATTGACTCTTATTTTTGTGAGGTGCTGGAGGTTGTGAAGTGACCTCTGCCGGAGTTTGGCCGCCATCTTGAATTTTGTGAAAAACTTTGCCAATTTTGCAACGGCTTCTTCTCTTGAAATCTGATATATATGAGTCGCGTCACCGGAAGTGACCCCTGGGGGATGTAATCCTCCATGGTGATGCGGTCATGTCTGGCGGTGATGCGGTCACGTCCGGGGAGAAACTTCTGCGCACAGAAAGTAGTCCCGTGTGAGTATGGTGTATAGGGGTGGTCATTTTTTTCTTGCGGATTCTACTATGGGGTGTGACATCTTGTTTTCTTCGTCTCGAGCTGTAAAACACGATGGGAGGGATCTCGAAGCCAAACGGTGATTTTTTTTGAAAAGTTCAGGTAGGTCTGGAGTGGATAGGTCCATACTGGTGCAGTGGACAATGTTTGTCCCACTGGGAAACCAACTCCTGGACATTTGCGGTATGGGATGTGACATCTTGTTTTTCTCGTCTCGAGCTGTAGAATACGACGGAAGGGGTCTCGAAGCCAGGGGGTGAAAGTTTATGAAACGTTCAGGTAGGTCTGGGGTGGACAGGATCATACTGGCGCGGTGGACAGTGTTGGTCCCACTGGGAAGCCCACTCCTGGACGGTATGGGTTGTGGCTTTTTGTTTTCTTCATAACGCGATGTAGAACACGATGGGAGGGGTCGCGAGGCCAAGCGGTGAAATTTTTCGAAAAAGTGACTGCGCTCATGAGTACAGAGCAAGTAGCGATGGGTGAACGTTTTGGGGTCTAGGTGGGCTCCTAGTGGGCCGATTGGGTCGTGTGATGTATCAGTTTGAAGAATTTGTTGGGGAGCGTCCAACTGAATGTGGTTGAGGTGAAACTGACGTCATTTTGCGCATGCGCAGTAGAAAAAGTGTATTGGAATGGACGGTTTGGGGTCGAGGTGGACCCATATTGGTCCGATTGGGTCGTAGAAGATATCAATGTGCAGCTATCGTGGGGAACCATTCAACTAGGCTAGTGTGTCGTCCTTTTTCATCATTCTGCGCATGAGCTTTCTGACCGTAGTAGCGAAAGCAAGCATTTTGGGGGTTCGCGGAGGGTCAGTTGAGTGATTGAGGGACCATCCCTGTTCCAAATGGACCATGTGGGGTGTCAACTTGAAGCTCGCGAGCTATAGACCACGAATTGGGGGATGTCCATGTCATCTGTGACGTCATTGGTGACGTCATCAGCACGAGTATTAGCGATACCAATGACGTCATCAGCACGAGTATTAGCGAGAGCGGGCATTTTTGGGGTGTGAAGGAAGGTGTTTGAGCGATTGAGGGGCCATCCGTGGTCCAAATGTGTCGTATTAGGTGTCATCTTGTAGCCCTCGCAGTTAGACCACGACTTCAGGGATGTCCTCGTCATCTGTGACGTCATTGGTGACGTCATCAGTTGGAGATGTAGCGAAAGCTGGCATTTTGATGGGTGTGAAGGAAGGTGTTTGGGGTTGAGATGGACCATCCGTGGTCCAAATGAATCAGTACGAGTGGTAGAGAAATTTTGGTTAGACGACTAATACATATGGACTGATGACGAGTTAATCCCTATCTGTACCCCTATATCTACAGACACCACCACCCCCACCAGACAACACTACTACCACCACCACATCCCACCACTCCACACCAACACCACCACCACCACCGGGCGTTGAAAGTGAGCATTTTGGGGTGAGAAGGAAGGTGTTTGGGGTAGTGATGGACCATCCGTTGTCCAAATGGACTGTAGGATGTCATCTTGTAGCCCCGTTAACGCCCGGTGGTGGTGGTATCTTCCGTGGGACGGAGCTCTTGAATCGAATCTCTTGGAGCTCAGAGCTCGGAAGTGGCGTCTTCATCACCACACACCACTACTACCACCACCACACGCCACCACCAGCTCCACCACCACCACACACCACCACCACCACCACACATCACCATCACCACCACCCTCACACACGACACCACCACCACCATCGGGCCTTGACGCCCGTCAACGCCTCGTGGTGGTGGTGGTGGCATCTCCCGTGGTGCGGGTGCATGCGATGACGTCACTTCTGAGCTTTGAGCTTCAAGAGCTCCGATCCAAGAGCTCGGTCCCACGGAATATACCACCACCACCGTGCGTTGACGGGCCTCAACGCCCGGTGGTGGTGGTGTATGGTGGTGATGGTGTGTGGTGCTGTTAGTACCCTGCACCCTGTAGCCTGTATAATTGATATTATATGTATATATTTCTCGGCGAAACAGTGCACACGCTTACTGGCGAATTTGGATATAAGATATATGCGAAAAAAATATATATTGTCAATGAATAAACTAAAATTAAGGTAGTCAGATTGCCATTTATTTCCACTCCCAGTAGATCATTTGATTGTCGTTGGCCGACAGCGGTCACGTATTGTGAGGGTAAATATTTGTACCCTACTGCTATGACTGATCTCTACTGGTCGTGTTAAATGTAAACAAATATGACTATTGAGTGGACTGCTTCCCGTTCTTGGGGTATTTTCACCATAAACAAGATAAATTCCCGCATCCTGCTGAATTACTTTATAATTTTCCTACTGCGTGCTCAGTTGTGTTCATCTTTAACGATAATGATTTGGAAAAATAATTTTTATTATTATACAGCTATCTCCTCCGATCCAATCAATTCATTTCAATCGCACCACGTGACCGTACAATACCCAAAGTCATATTGGATCCCAAAATGCCGTATTGAATTCATATTGTACGCTTTCTAAGGGAGGTGACTCTTTTTGTTATGGCTCCAAAATGAAGCTACAAAAAGTTGAAAACCCTATTTTCGCGATCGATCATCAAGGAAATATCTTAAATATCATTATTTATCTAAAGTCAGAGTTACATTATCCAGTCAGTCAAATTTGTCTCAAATGGAGTTCGTAAAGTAGAGACTGATAATAGATTAACATGATATTTGCAGAATTACAGATTTCGATTCTATTGCATTCTAGGAATTTACAGGTCCTGTAGTTGAATTCATTGTTATACATGTAGTTGAATATATCAATGTTGTGTTGTTTAATCTAACAAAATTATATTGTAAAAAATCAATAACAAATAATTTATTTTAATATTTCGATGACCTGTATAACAAATAGGTCATTATACAGTGCTTTGCACAATATGGATTGGTATTGTACTCGTCCATGTTGTGATGAAAACCCGTATTCGGCGTCTCGTCCAATACGGGTTTTCATCACAACATGGACTTGTACAATACCATTCCATATTGTACAAAGCAATGTATAATAACCTAATAATATTACCGGTACTTTCTGTAAATATTTGGCCTATGTTCCAGAAATATAGGTAGTTCACAGTGTTGATGGCCATCGCTCCAAATAGAATGATTAACTGGACAAGCTTTGCACTTCCATTCCTCTCATTATTTATTTCGCTGAAGTTTTTTCTCATTTGGCCAATTATAATTAAATACTGATTAAAAGCATACCTTTGCATGCAAAGAGTGGGCCTTATCCATATATCTGAGAAGTTTTGTTTCTTGTTTTGTCTCCTGTTTCGAATTCCAGGCTGTCACATATTAAAAATACAAATATAATGTCCTCTTTCTCTTGGATTCTTCTATCACAAGTCATGTGAGGTCAAGGATCAGGGAGATATGTATCTTCACAACGTCAACTCTTATTTTGAGCCAAAGGCGAAGTTGGTCCGCATATAGCTAGCAGATCGCATTCAGTTTCCAGTGTATGCGCATCTGATGTCACATGATAACATGTGATTTTCTCTGAGTTACTCTCGAGTTTTCCTCTAACATCCTCTTACCACATTTATGTTTGAGAGTTCACGGCGTTGTATCCACTCTGTAGACAGTTCTGTATGTAGAGAAAACACCACTTTGTTGCACATCCCGTATGAACGTATTCAGTGTCCATACACAAGATTCGGAAAGTATCAGTCTAATTTCTAAATATTTACATTTTGTTACACTGTAATTTATAACTTATTTATAATTTATAATTAGAATCAAGTTTCCGTCTGAATAAAATATTTAATTACCGGTACAATTACCGGGAAAGTGACCCCCCCACTCCCCCTATATATTTTCGCTATCGCTAAGGCTAGGGAGCTGAAACTTACCACACTATATCACTGGGCCAAGCTCTCAATTCTTTGTTGTTCCGGAGATAAGAGCAAAAAACCAACAAGAGGAGGCGGAAAGTGTTCTCCCCCCCCCCCCCCTCCCCTCCCACAGGCCAGGTAGAGTTAATTGAGAGGATAAAACATGAAAATTGATAGGGTATTTTCTATTATCGGGAGGTAGTAAGTAGTTAAAGGCCTCCTATAGCTCGCATATTCATTAGAGAACATACAAGGACATAAACAAGGCACATTTATTGGCGTTGGATGAAGTGCGGCTATTTTTAGTGTAAAATCTTACAACTTCAATTGTTCAAATGTTTTACTCAATTGGGAAAGAAAGCCCGATGGGTGACTTCACAAACTGGAATATGAGCAATTTAATGAAGTACATTTTCATGGAACATTCAGTTAAATTTCGAATCGATTGTATCTAGTTTCCTGTGTACTAGTTTCCTATGGTGGAATAATTATACTCGCCAGACATAAACTATCCGCTGTCATAATTAACATATTTAACTGTTGCAATATCTCTTGATTCCAACAGGAAGTACCTGGCTCTGGGTAATCGTCAAAATGCTTTTGTCGGGCAAAGGACAAGTGGAACACGATGAATGGGAGAAGTTCGAAAGCATGATTGAGGCTCATCCAGCAGAATCTGTGGATAAATTACCATCAGTCCGTCTGCTCTATACCCACGTGACACCCGAACTTTACCCGACAGACCTCGCTAACAAGAAGGCCAAGATTATATACATCCTCCGGAACCCCAAAGATGTGTTTGTATCATTCTTTCATTTCGCGAAGAGACTCAAAATATATGATTACCATGGAACATGGAACGGGTTCTTCAATCTATTAATGGATGATAAAAGTGAGTGAATGCTACCAATACGATAACATGCACCTTTTTCGTTACACTTCGCCATGATGTAAAACCATTGTACAACGTCCGTCTTGACGCATTGATGCGCTAACGATGGTGAGTGAGTGAGTGAGTGAGTGAGTGAGTGAGCGAGTGAATTAGTGAGAGTGAGTGGTAGTGGTGATGGTGGTGGTGGTTTGCGGTGGTGGTGGTGGTAGTGGTGGTGTGTGGTGGTGGTAGTAGTGGTGTTTGCTGGTGGTGGTGGTGTTGGCCATGATCTGGAGTAGAGAACAACAACAACAAGCATGACAGATCAATTGTGTTATTATCCCCACCAGCACATCATACCCACGCTGAGGGAGGTGCGTTGGATATCTTTACAATTCTCGTAGGCTCTTGTCCAGTCAGAAGCCGCCATCTCAGAAAGTTCAATTTTCGGACATGTTCGCTTTGATCCGTTTATCCTAAACGTCTTTGGAGAGTTCAGAATACTGGACTGCTCTTACTTCTTCCATGGGTAGGCAGGAAAGGGAAATGGAAGGACTCCTCGACACTGGGATCAATCTCCAGCGGCTCTTCAATTCGGGGCGGCGGATCGACCTCCATGGGTTCTTCCATTCGTGGATGCATTTCCATAGGATCTGAAATATACGGTCACGAGAGTGGCGAGTGTGATCCGTGTATGACAATTGGGTAGCGTCTCAATTGACTGGGATGCTTAAAGACTATTTCAAAGTCTGCACATGTATGCGTGGGAACTTCATGGCTTGCACGCGTGTGGCGACGTAAACTACCCAGGAGATGAAAGGCCTTCGGACAAGTCCTCACGTGTACATCTTGGTAGCTTGTCTTCTGCATGGAACGTCAACAGTGCACGTCTTCATGATACGCCTATGACTAGCTTAATGTTTCAACGCCCTGGTGAAGTAGCTCAGAAGTTCTGATTTTCTACCTATTCCATGAAATTGTCACTAATTCATCGAAATTCAGTGACGCCCGTCAACGCCCGTTGGGTATGTTTACCATTTTCGTCCGTTGAGAAAGTGTAATCTTCGGCCAGGGTCGCTTTTGGCCTAAGCGTCGGCGGGCAGTCCAGGATACCGTTGAGACAACATGTCGTGAAACAGTTGTTTGTTCATTCTGATCGCATTTTCCAGGGCCTCGGTGGGTGTAACCCCATATCATCTTCCAAGTGACGCTTGATCTTCATAATGGACCTGTGCCTGGGGTCGCCTTTCATTTCAAGTGGCACCAGGCTACACTCTTCATAGATCGTCATGGTTTTTTCCTGATTTTCGGGCGCATTTGGATGTACGCCTGTTGTACGTTATCCTGTCCGATGTCTTGCATTACCGCGGCTTGGATATTAGTAGCTTCATGCACAATACGATCCCAAAAGGTAGGTTCTTCCTCACTACCCTGGGACGTAGGCTGAATATCTGAGATCAAGCTCTCCGATCAGTAAATAGACTCTCAGCTGTTTCTGTTTCGATGTCAGTACCTGCCTCCTCAGTGGGCTCCTTTGAGTCTTCAATTCCATGTATATTTTTCTGGTGTCAGCCTGATATCGTAACGTCTGGTGAACGTGCGTTCGCACTCAGAGCATGTATAACCCATGTTGACAGTCAAACGTGGACTGTGCACGTTTCTGGAATACGCTTGCTTTCATAGACAGTAACGCCCGCCTACGCCCAGCTCAACGCCCCCAAGCCCTGATGAAATAGCCCAGAAGCTCTGATTTTTCTAGATTACATGGAATTGGCACTAATTCATCGAAATGCAGTGACGCCCGTCAACGCCCGTCGTTACGCCTTAACGCCCATCTTTACGCCTTAACGTCCCATCTCAACGCCTTATCTTAACGCCTTAGCGCATTGTCAACCATCCAATCACACCCACATATTCGGACCATTGGCCCCTGACCCTCGATGACAGCGGCGTCATCACTGTCACGACGGGCGTTGAGGCATAACGACAGGCGTTGACGGGCGTCAGTGCATTTCAATGAATCGGTGCCAATTCCATGGAATATCTGGGCTATTTCACCAGGGTGTTGAGGCGTTGAGCTGGTTGTTGGCTGGCGTTACTGTCTATAAATGCAAGCGTATTCCAGAAACGTGCACAGTCCACGTTCAACTGTCAACATGGGTTATACATGCTCTGAGTGCGAACGCACGTTTACCAGACGTATGATGCGACCCCAGAAGAATATACATGGGATTGAAGACTCAGAGGGGCCCACTGATGAGTCAGATAATGACATCGCAACAGACACTGCTGAGAGTCTTTTTATTGATGCAGAGAGCTTTACCTCAGATAGTCAGCCTACGTCCCAGGGAAGTGAGGAAGAACCTACCTTCTGGGACCGTATTGTACATGAATCTTTTAATACACATGCTGCGGTAAACGAAGACGCCGGACAGGATAACTTACAACAGGCGTACATCCGCATGAGCCCGAACATCAGGAAAACAGCCATGGTAATCTATGAAGAGTATAGCCTGCTGCCGCTTGAAATGATAGGCGACGCCACACAGGTTCATCATGAATACCAAGCGACACTTGGAAGAGAATATGGAGTTACCACCCACCGAGGCCTTGGACAACTGTTTCAGGACATGCTTCCTCAACGATATCCTGGACTGCCCGATGACGCTTAGGTCAAAAGCGACCCTGAACGAAGACTGAACTTTCTCGAAGGAGGGCTTCTGATTGGACAAGAGTATACGAGAAATGTAAACATACCCAACGAACGTTGACGGGTGCCACTGCATTTCGATGAATTAGTGACAATTCCATCAAATATCTGGAAAATCAGAGCTTCTGAGCTACTTCACCAGGGCGTTGAAGCGGGCGTTGGCGGGCGTTACTGTCTATAAAAGCAAGCGTATCCTAAAGACGATAGGAATCAGCGATACGGATTTGATATTTTTGGAACATCATGATGTCTTGCCGGCATCATTGAAAACTGTTGAGCTCTTCTCTCTTGCAGGAACCTAGCCTATGTTTTTGTATACTATGATTGTCTAATTGAATTTGGTGCCAATACTGTTATATGGAATATGGAATAGGTCTTTGGATTATGGACGGGGATATTCTTTAATGGACGACAGATGAATTATGAATGACGCACCAGACCCTTGTAACTAAAGACGTGCACATTTGACGTTCCATTCAGCCGACACTCTAACACGATGTTCACGTATACTACTTGTTCGAAGCCCTTTCATCGCCTGGACACTTTACGTGGCCACACACGTGCACGCCATGAAGTGCCCACGCATTCATGTGCAGAGTGTGGTATAGTCTTTAAGCATCCCAGTCAACTGAGACGTCACCAAAGTGTCATGCACGGAATGCGCTCGCCACTCTCGAGATCGGATATTTCAGTTCCCATTGGAATGCATCCTCGAATGGAAGAACCCATGAAGGTCGATCCGCCGCCCCGAATTGAAGAGCCGATGAAGATTGATCCCAGTCTCGAGGAGCCCTTCCATCTCCCTTCCCGGCCTACCAATGGGACAAGTAAGAGCTCGGAGCTCCAGTATCCTTGACTGCCCGAAGATGATTAGGACATACTGTTCGAATCGAACATGACCGAAAATTAATCTTTCCGAAATGGCGGTTCTGATTGGATAAGAGCCTATGAGAATTGTAAACATGTCCAACGCTACTCACTCAGGGTGGGTATGACATACTGGTGGGGATGATGAAATGATTTGCCTTTCATCCTTGTTGCTGTTGTTCTTTCATATGTCTACATCATGGCCACCATCACCACCAGCACACATCACTACTACCATCACCACACACCACCACCACCACCACAAAACCATCGCGGAAAAGCAGAAATTTTGAAGAATATGACGAAAAAATAACTTTTCTGGTACCCCCAGGTGGCCGCCATCTTGAATTTGCCCATGATCCTCTGGTCGGGGGGTCATGCAAATAGGCTCAAAATGACCCCAATATGATAAATGATAAAGTCACTTAGTTTCAGCTCTCCATTGTTTGTCGTTCCGAAGGTAGCGCAGAAAGTTTGGTAGGGGGCCATTTCGCCCCCCCCCCAGGCCAGGTAGGGTTAAACTTTGAATGACCTTAGATAATGTAATATCTATTTGTTCTTCGTCTCTTTTGACTTTCCCGCAACAGATCCCACCTAAATCAACGCATATCTAAGTCCTGGCTTCTGAAGTTTGAAATTGTCCCATGACCTCCACTACGAAAAGCTAATAGGAGTTTTATTAATTTAATTATTTATGCACGCTAGCATATTCTAGTATGGAGGCGACGCATGGTTATATTCGAAGCCTTTGAGGGACTTTCTAATGTCTTCTCAAAGAGATGGCTGTTATACAGAAACAAAGCTTATGTAACGTCCGGAAAATCCTACGCGTACCATATGGATTGCTGATAATTTAAATCAATAATTCCATGTCAGCGGAAATCATTTTGTGAAACTTAGGAGGCTCGTTTCTGTCATTGAGAGTTCAAAATCTATCTGCAATATTTGTATCCAATCTCCTCGACCCATTACGTTGTTCGTCGTTACTTCACGTACTAATATTACTGTATGATCTAATACAATTGTTTCGATGATACACAAACGATATACGTGAAATTTAAATCAGTTTTATTCATTCTCTATCAGGTTTGTCAAATTTCTTTGTGTTGAGATAGAAAGTGAAGTGATACAATTAGCTCCGTAAAGATAATATACAATTCATTCTGTGTTTAGATGATTTCGGAAGCTGGTTTGAGCATACGAAGTCCTGGAACAAATTCTTCAAAGAGCATCCAGATATCCCTGTCTTGAGCGTGTACTACGAAGATATGAAGAAGGTAACTCTACCTAGTATATTGTCACGTTCAGCCAGACGGTTCAGGTAGAACATCATTGTTTTGATGAGGGTTCACGCTCAAACTCTAGGGATAAAACTCAAGGGACCGAATCAAGGGATTCAACTCAAGGGATTGAGTAAAGGGAGCAAACTCAAGGGAAGAGGATTGATGTTCAAAATTGTAAATGTTACAACACATATAAGGGAATTGGGAAGAGGTGCCGGCATACTGACTGCGTCATATGACTTCACAGAATAATCTTCTGGTAAACCTATTCTAAAGCACATACCAAGAATCTAACGATTCGTGATATGTGTTGTATCTCAGGTACGCTTTTATTGTACCTGTTCATGTGGCAACATGGATGATATGACCACACGGCCCCTAGCACCGGCATAAGCGGTATTAGATACAAATCTAGAGAGCTATGATGGAAATGCTCTGACAACTCATTTCTGGACAGTAATTCTCTGGAAGGACCTGCATACGGCGTATTTGCATATGTGCTAGATCATGTGAAGACGCCACAAAATTTTGAACAAGGCTATAGCATCAAACGCCTCCATTCAAAGATTCTCACATTGTATAATAAATATCGTACACTGACGGCAAAATGCGATCGTAGCGAACTCGAGCGCTACGTTTCATAACTTGTGTCTAATACCTTTTAACCTGGAATTAAGACCCGTTCGCATATCCTGTGTTTTACATCTCCATAATGTTCAAATGTAGCTTTTGTGATATATCGGGGAGATCGTATACTCGTCATGTTGACGAATTTCAAACAGCAGTCAATCAGTGAAGTCAATCAATGCAAATTTATTTATTGACGGTTTTGTATCATACAGCAAACATGAGCTACTTTTCATCGGCATGTAACAATAAAAATAAAACATGAATATATACATAAATAAAAACTTACCAATCATATGGAATGGTACAATATTAATACTAGGAATGTCATAGCAGCGGATATCTACGAAAATTTCTGATGAATTAACAAAGATAGTAAGAATGTGTTTTACTGCCAGATCTCGGGCATATATATTAATGCAACTTGAAAGCGTTTACCTACGGCACATATATATTTGTCCAAAACTGTCCATACACAGACTTTTAACTACATGTATCGAGGGGCTCCAGATTTCTTGGATTTGGTTAAAAAAATTGTCACTATGGTACACCTTGGCGAACAGTCAGACACAGGTTGTCTCGAATTTCACACATGAAATGATAACCATAACCACCAAAGTGTCACTGCCCATATATTTTCAGGATTTATCGGGAGGAATTCAAAGACTGGCGGACTTTCTAGAAGTACATTGTGAAACGGCCTTACTGGACAGTATTGTGAAGAAATCCATGTTCGAAAACGCGAAAAAAGAGCGTGGTAAATTACCAGAGAACATCGCACGTATAGTGAATGGTGACACAAACCCCATTTTCAGGAAAGGTATATCTTCTTTTTTCATGAAAAGGGAGTTCAGTCTATTAACAGATGGGAGAATCGAGCAATTAGCCTCGTCATCTGATTGAGGGCAGCTGGCCATACATGCAATCAAAATCTTATTTTTCTAATGACTGTTCTTCCGTGGGGTTAATTGCTTCAACAACGCAACATATCGCACCACGCCGCAGACATATGGGTTAGGCATTAGATGATATATTACAATACATCCCATAAATGTCATGTAATAGCATCACACTCGATTATATCTTGGAGAAACATAATGTATTCCTGGCATAACCTTTTTTTGCTATGCTCATTTTCGTAGCTGTATCACAGTACTTTATTTTTGGTACTTCGCCGAGACTAACATTGGCTGCCGTGACGTTGACGTGGCCCAAATTCTCTATTTAGTGAAAATAGTCCTACAAAACCGGTCTTTCCAATATAGACTTTGAAATTATTTTTGAACAACGCCTGACTACTGAATGTCAGATCAACAACTCCTGACTACTGGATGTCAGATCAACAACTCCTGACTACTGGATGTCAGATCAACAACGCCTGACTACTGGGTGTCAGATCAACAACTCCTGACTAATGAATGTCAGATCAACAACTCCTGACTACTGGATGTCAGATCAACAACGTCTGACTACTGGATGTCAGATCAACAACGCCTGACTACTGAATGTCTGATCAACAACTTCTGACTACTGAATGTCAGATCAACAACTCCTGACTACTGAATGTCAGAACAACAACGCCTGACTACTGAATGTCAGATCAACAACTCCTGACTACTGAATGTCAGATCAACAACGCCTGACTACTGAATGTCAGATCAACAACTCCTGACTACTGAATGTCAGATCAACAACTCCTGAATATCAGATCAACTCTGACTACTGTCAGATCAACAACGCCTGACTACTGAATGTCGATCAACAACTCCTGACCACTGAATGTCAGATCAACAACCCCGGACTACTGAATGTCAGATCAACAACTCCTGACTACTGGATGTCAGATCAACAACGCCTGACTACTGAATGTCAGATCAACAACTTCTGACTACTAAATGTCAGATCAACAACGCCTGACTACTGAATATCAGATCAAAAACCCCTGACTAATGAATGTCAGATCAACAACGCCTGACTACTGAATATCAGATCAACAACGTCTGACTACTGAATATCAGATCAACAACTCCTGATTACTGAATATCAGATCAACAACGCCTGACTACTGAATATCAGATCAACAACTCTTGACTACTGAATATCAGATCAACGACGCCTGATTACTGAATATCAGATCAACAACTCCTGATTACTGAATGTCAGATCAACAACTCCTGACTACTGAATATCAGATCAACAACTCCTGACTACTGAATGTCAGATCAACAACTCCTGACTACTGGATGCCTCAGACTACTGGATGTCAGATCAACAACGCCTGACTACTGAATGTCAGATCAACAACTCCTGACTACTGAATGTCAGATCAACAACTCCTGACTACTGAATGTCAGATCAACAACGCCTGACTACTGAATGTCAGATCAACAACTCCTGACTACTGAATGTCAGATCAACAAATCCTGACTACTGAATGTCAGGACAACAACGCCTGACTACTGAATATCAGATCAACAACGTCTGACCACTGAATATGAGATCAACAACTCCTGACTACTGAATGTTTGATCAACAACGCCTGACTAGTGAATGTCAGATCAACAACGCCTGATTACTGAATATCAGATCAACAACTCCTGATTACTGAATGTCAGATCAACAACGTCTGACTACTGAATATCAGATCAACAACTCCTGACTACTGAATGTCAGATCAACAACTCCTGACTACTGGATGCCAGATCAACAACTCCTGACTACTGGATGTCAGATCAACAACGCCTGACTACTGGATGTCAGATCAACAACTCCTGACTAATGAATGTCAGATCAACAACTCCTGACTACTGGATGTCAGATCAACAACTCCTGACTAATGAATGTCTGATCAACAACTTCTGACTACTGAATGTCAGATCAACAAATCCTGACTACTGAATGTCAGGACAACAACGCCTGACTACTGAATATCAGATCAACAACGTCTGACTACTGAATATGAGATCAACAACTCCTGACTACTGAATGTCTGATCAACAACGCCTGACTAGTGAATGTCAGATCAACAACGCCTGATTACTGAATATCAGATCAACAACTACTGATTACTGAATGTCAGATCAACAACGTCTGACTATTGAATATCAGATCAACAACACCTGACTACTGAATGTCAGATCATCAACTCCTGACTCCTGAATGTCAGATCAACAACTCCTGACTACTGAATGTCAGATCAACAACGCCTGACTACTGAATGTCAGATCAACAACTCCTGACTACTGAATATCAGATCAACAACCCCTGACTACTGAATGTCAGATCAACAACTCCTGACTACTGGATGTCAGATCAGCAACGCCTGACTACTGAATGTCAGATCAGCAACTTCTGACTACTAAATGTCAGATCAATAACGCCTGACTATTGAATATCAGATCAAAAACCCCTGACTACTGAATGTCAGATCAACAACGCCTGACTACTGAATATCAGATCAACAACGTCTGACTTCTGAATATCAGATCAACAACTCCTGATTACTGAATGTCAGATCAACAACGCCTGACTACTGAATATCAGATCAAAAACTCTTGACTACTGAATAACAGATCAACGACGCCTGATTACTGAATATCAGATCAACAACTCCTGATTACTGAATGTCAGATCGACAACGTCTGGCTACTGAACATCAGATCAACAACGCCTGACTACTGAATATCAGATCAACAACTCCTGACTACTGAATGTCAGATCAACAACGTCTGACTACTGAATGTCAGATCAACAACTCCTGACTACTGAATGTCAGATCAACAACTCCTGACTACTGAATGTCAGATCAGCAACTCCTGATTACTGAATGTCAGATCAACAACTCCTGACTACTGAATATCAGATTAACAACGCCTGACTACTGAATATCAGATCAACAACTCCTGACTACTGAATGTCAGATCAATAACTCCTGACTACTGGATGTCAGATCAACAACGCCTGACTACTGAATGTCAGATCAACAACTCCTGACTACTGAATGTCAGATCAACAACTCCTGACTACTGAATGTCAGATCAACAACGCCCGACTACTGAATGTCAGATCAACAACTCCTGACTACTGGATGTCAGATCAACAACGTCTGACTACTAAATGTCAGATCAACAACTCCTGACTACTGAATGTCAGATCAACAACTCCTGACTACTGAATGTCAGATCAGCAACTCCTGATTACTGAATGTCAGATCGACAACGCCTGACTACTGAATGTCAGATCAACAACGCCTGACTACTGAATGTCAGATCAAGAACTCCTGACTACTGAATGTCAGATCAACAACTCCTGACTACTGAATGTCAGATCAACAACGCCTGACTACTGAATGTCAGATCAACAACTCCTGACTCCTGAATGTCAGATCAACAACGCCTGACTACTGAATGTCAGATCAACAACTCCTGACTACTGAATGTCAGATCAACAACTCCTGACTACTGAATGTCAGATCAACAACGCCTGACTACTGGATATCAGATCAACAACGCCTGACTACTGGATATCAGATCAACAACTCCTGACTACTGAATGTCAGATCAACAACGCCTGACTACTGAATGTCAGATCAAGAACTCCTGACTACTGAATGTCAGATCAACAACTCATGACTACTGAATGTCAGATCAACAACGCCTGACTACTGAATGTCAGATCAACAACTCCTGACTCCTGAATGTCAGATCAACAACGCCTGACTACTGAATGTCAGATCAACTACTCCTGACTACTGGATATCAGATCAACAACTCCTGACTACTGAATGTCAGATCAACAACTCCTGACTACTGAATGTCAGATCAACAACTCCTGACTACTGAATGTCAGATCAACAACTCCTGACTACTGAATGTCAGATCAACAACGCCTGACTACTGGATATCAGATCAACAACTCCTGACTCCTGAATGTCAGATCAACAACGCCTGACTACTGAATGTCAGATCAACAACTCCTGACTACTGAATGCCGGATCAACTCCTGACTACTGAATGTCAGATCAACAAATGCCTGACTACTGGATATCAGATCAACAACTCCTGACTACTGAATGTCAGATCAACAACTCCTGACTACTGAATGTCAGAACAACAACGCCTGACTACTGAATGTCAGATCAACAACTCCTGACTACTGGATCTCAGATCAACAGCGCCTGACTACTGAATGTCAGATCAACACCTCCTGACTACTGAATGTCAGATCAACAACTCCTGACTACTGAATGTCAGATCAACAACTCCTGACTACTGAATGTCAGATCAACAACGCCTGACTACTGAATGTCAGATCAACAACTCCTGACTACTGAATATCAGATTAACAACCCCGGACTACTGAATGTCAGATCAACAACTCCTGACTACTGGATGTCAGATCAACAACGCCTGACTACTGAATGTCAGATCAACAACTTCTGACTACTAAATGTCAGATCAACAACGCCTGACTACTGAATATCAGATCAAAAACCCCTGACTAATGAATGTCAGATCAACAACGCCTGACTACTGAATATCAGATCCTCAACGTCTGACTACTGAATATCAGATCAACAACTCCTGATTACTGAATATCAGATCAACAACGCCTGACTACTGAATATCAGATCAACAACTCTTGACTACTGAATATCAGATCAACGACGCCTGATTACTGAATATCAGATCAACAACTCCTGATTACTGAATGCTGTGTGATCAACAACTCCTGACTACTGAATGTCAGATCAACAACGCCGACTACTGAATGTCAGATCAACAACGTCAATTACTGGATATCAGATCAACAACTCCTGACTACTGAATGTCAGATCAACAACTCCTGACTACTGAATGTCAGATCAACAACTCCTGACTCCTGAATGTCAGATCAACAACGCCTGACTACTGAATGTCAGATCAACAACTCCTGACTACTGAATGTCAGATCAACAACGCCTGACTACTGAATGTCAGATCAACAACTCCTGACTACTGAATGTCAGATCAACAACTCCTGACTCCTGAATGTCAGATCAACAACGCCTGACTACTGAATGTCAGATCAACAACCCCTGACTACTGAATGTCAGATCAACAACGCCTGACTACTGAATGTCAGATCAACAACGCCTGACTACTCAATGTCAGATCAACAACGCCTGACTACTGAATGTCAGATCAACAACTCCTGACTAATGAAGGTCAGATCAACAACGCCTGACCACTGAATGTCAGATCAACAACTCTTGACTACTGAATGTCAGATCAACAACGGCTGACTACTGAATGTCAGATCAACAACTCCTGACTACTGAATGTCAGATCAACAACGCCTGACTACTGAATGTCAGATCAACAACTCTTGACTACTGAATGTCAGATCAACTACTCTTGACTACTGAATGTCAGATCAACAACGCCTGACTACTGAATGTCAGATCAACAACTCTTGACTACTGAATGTCAGATCAACAACTCTTGACTACTGAATGTCAGATCCGCTCCTGGGCAACAAAACTCTGCTGTGTGACATGTAATTGGAGGAGATCGGTGCAGCTTCATGCTGTTAGAAATGGAAATAGCATTGTATGCCAGTCTCTATTGCTGGTAAACGTGATAATTTGGACGACCATCTTCACGTTCCGATAGGAGGAATTCATCTTCTGACAGTCTATTTGTATAATCTGCTCAATAGTAAATGCTGCATTATTATTTGTCAAACAATACAAGGACTAAAACTGTACCAAGACATTGGGGGGCAGAAGCATCTTAACAAAACTGAATGAACGAAAACTATAGACAACAGATAAGATGTGAATAAAGTATACTAGTACATGTATACAAAAAAGTGGCCTTTATTAGCGTCATATACCAGATGTTCAGAAACCCAATCAAACTTTACAGTCAAAAAACAAAATATTTCTCCCATAGGTATTTAAATAACAGTTGTATTTCTTATTTTTTGCAGGAATTATTGGTGATTGGAAAAACCATTTCACAGTGGCACAAAACGAGAGGTTCGATGCGGAATACAAAAATAAAATGGCCCAACTGTCTTTTGATTTTGAGCAGTATATGTAAAGAAAGCATTTTCTTCTAACGAGTTTATTGTCGCAATTTTTTGACCAGTGCATCCGAAATATGGACGGTAATATTATTTACCGAGAAATACAAACTCTAACAAATGTGTACTTATACAGAATAAAAATTATAGTAAATACATTCAATGCAGGAACTTACGGAAGCGTATTAGTGCCAGCGTGGAAAAAAAATTGCGAGATTTATCTCCTAATTAGGACTTATTATCTCCTAATTAGGAGATAATAAGTCCTAATTAGGAGATAATTATCTCTTAATTAGGAGATAATTATCTCCTAATTAGGAGATAATAAGTCCTAATTAGGAGATAATATGTCCTAATTAGGAGATAATTAGGAGATATTATGTCCTAATTAGGAGATAAATCTCGGATTTTTTTTTTCACACTGGCACTAATACGCTTCCGTAATACGTATTAGTGCCAGTGTGACAAAAAAAAATTCCGAGATTTATCTCCTAATTAGGATATAATATCTCCTAATTAGGAGATAATTATCTCCTAATTAGGAGATAATAAGTCCTAATTAGGAGATAATATGTCCTAATTAGGAGATAATTTTCTCCTAATTAGGAGATAATAAGTCCTAATTAGGAGATAAATCTCGGAATTTTTTTTTTCACACTGGCACTAATACGCTTCCGTAGGAACTTGATAATGTGATGTCTATCACTGTAATATGACTTGTCTTTATTGCACCATGTAAGCGTCCTGTCTGTGTCTTGTGTGCTGTCCTAGGTGTTTTATAGTGTGGATGGAACGTGTCTTGTTCCATGCTGCTGCAAAGATTTCTTCTTTGAAGTAGCAGGAAAGCAACTTGGCTGGGTGATGCTTAGTTGGTTCGTCGCGATATAGCTGAAATATTGTTGAAAGCGACTTTCTATTCACTCACCTCCTTTAGTAAATACAATCTATATACATATACATGTACTGTGCATTGATCAAACCATATCTTTCCATTTGATTGTCCCTCGCCGGACACGGGAGGAGACTTGAGTGATTTTTTTTTTCAAAATGTTTTTATTGCCATTTTTGTCGGGTTTACCAAGGGTAAACCTACATTAGTATCACTCTTCAGTTTTTCTTTTTTCTTCTGCACATGTGTAGTTTTGATCTCCTGCCCGGAGACTGTTCTCATTTGATGCCCCTTACAGCATTCATAAAAAAATACCGTACTTCTGTCTGACAGTCATATACACATGTGCAATGCACGGTAGCTTGTGCATTGAACGTGATAATTGATACATTATCGCAGTAAATTTTATCTTTACAATTTCCTTTAAAATTTGCCTTTCCAATCTATTTTATCCGGTATCATTTGTTACGGCGGGAAGGGTGCGCCGTAGTTATTCTCCAGGCGTAACCACGTAGCGAGTTTTTGTGGATACAAATTATGTATGCGTATCCACATTTTAAAATCACCGAAAACAAGACATTTCCAAATTGTGGATACACATGATTTTTTGGTGATGTATCCACATTTTTACTTCCACCTTACTTGATCAATTATCAGCATGAGAACTGAATAAAATTGCGACAAAACTCTGGCAGAAATTTTGGCGAAAGCTTTTGGGACAGATTTTGTTATTTTTTCAAATGTCTGACGTGTCTTCTCCGTCGATCTTCTTCAACAAAACGAAATAGGAACGACTGGCACTTTTGCACAAAACTCTTTTACATATCTGATTATGGTTACAAAGAATAAAAACCTGGGGTGTTTTCCTTTTGGTGGTATGGATGAGAAAGAGATACGATATTTCGATCCCGTCAACGCTGAACTTTCATCCCAAGTCTGAATTTCCCAGAGTACTTGTCGTGAATTTGATTGACTGAACAGTGCATATTGGCTTCGCCCACACGTTATTCAACCAATCTGTAAACTTTTTACACGACATACGAATTCAATGAAACTAAATAAGATCGGCTCGTTTTCTAGATTGATAGTTTTTCTTTCCAATCCATATGAATTTAAAGGCATTTCTGTAAAACCGTGATTATTTAGCATTTAAAATAACACTATGAGTATGACAGTATCTTGTTTTATAGTTAAGAGTTGTTAGAAAAATGATCGTGGAGTAGGAGAATAGCGAATTTTCTGAACTTGTCGGAGATTGCGACGTCTGAAGATTTTCTTGTCTGGATGTACTTTTAGTAGATTCATTTTCTCACAGATTAAATAAGTATGGAAATTATATAAATGTGGATACAATGTGGATACATCTCTTATATAGGATGCGTATCCACATTTTACAAAAGTCGAAGTTTTATGCTCTAGATAAAAATGTGCATACACATCCTATATAGAGATGTATCCACAAAAACCTTCTATATTGCGGCCACGCCATGCATGGTCCATCGACAACCGATCCGTGGAACTTTTGTTGTAAGATCACAAAGGAGGTGGTGTTAGCTTTAGATATAGGGAATCGTCTTCAATGCATTTTTGATACACACAGCTTATTTAGACTGAATATTTCAGAATTATTTGTTGCTCAAATTGGGTTTGTAACAAAAAGAAAATCTGCACCGAAAAGTCCATAAAAATACGAAAATAAGCCAATGAACCTATGGTGCGCCATAAATCCGTTTTCGTGCATCTGCAGCCCTTCATTATTTCGTGTCTTGTAATTCAGCATGTATATGCTGTACAAAATGGTCCATTTCATATCATTTTGATAAAAGTGAAAGTTTGGCTCTACAAACCGAACAGCTTGAGGAAGATTCCTTATGTAAAGCGAACACCACCTTTCCTCCCTTAAATGATCACAAATATGGGACTAATAAACCCCTCTGATGCAAGTAAACCCGACATCAGTACTTTAAGTACTTTGATTTATATTTACATATACGACCTCTTCAGGATTAAGTTGGTTGCGTTTTTGTATATTATTGGCTTCCGACAATCACTTACACAAGCACACACCCTTACACACTGTATCCATTTGTGATTCCACAACACTTTGCATACATTTAGTCTGTACAAGGTTATAGACATACATACACATATATAAATGTGTCCATACATATACATATTCATATACACATACACATATACCCATACACATATACACATACACACACACACAAACATGCATAGTATACAATTTTAGCTCATACTCTACATTATGTGTAGTGTTTTTCTCTATGTATACACACACATACATACATGTATAAACACACACATATACATATATATACATATATATATCCTCGTGAAACATGCTGATGAGCTAAGATATATTTTACCCAAAACCGCTGATGTCACACAAAGCCTCCCCAAGTCTTATCTTTACCGCGCTGGCACGAGCCACGGGTGGGCGAACACTGCACAGTCATGCCAAAACGTCCCGCAGTGTTGTAAACACGGTCTAATTTGTGAACCATCTATCAATGTTATTGGACAAATTTCTTTCGGCAGTTCTTATACTCCCCTCATGGAGTTTATTCTGATAAACTCTATGTTCCCATGATGCAGGCAACAAGTTTAATCCAATGATATTTTACTATAAGTTGGCGAAGCCAGAACGATTCCAGCTAAGGCATATAAACATGCTACCTAATTTTTGAAAAGAATGAAGATAGTATTGTTTTCCATTTTAATTTCCGGTTAATTCGGAAATTTCTAATTTCCGCCATGCCAACCTCTCTTGTACCACGGGTCGTCAATCTCCAAAATAACAAAATTGAAAATTTAGAAGGGTTAAGATCTGCTTGATGTTTGAGTTCTCACTGAGCAAAAAGTCAAACATAAACGAAAATTGAAATTCACTGAATTCATTAAATTCATTTTTTAATTGTGGTTCTCTGATTATTCAATAGGCCAAGATGCATGATACAAAGGTGGCATAGCTTTTATCGGAGAAAAAACCCCTTGCTGTTTACGTTTATGAAGTAACAAACAGACAACAAAGAGAAGCCTACAGCAAGGTAAATTCAGTCAATTTGACGCACCGTAATGGTTAGGTGACAAATCCCTATTGAATTGTATCCAACCTAAAGCGAAAACAGTCAAACGTCATTTGAGAGGACAATCGATTTACAGATTATAATTCATGCTTGAAGAGCAGTTTAAGATTCAGCCATATAAAAGATGGAGATAGAACATCCATGCATGAATATACAGGGCTAATAGGAAAAGGAATTTTTCTAGGGTGGATAAAAGCCTATAATAATTTAATTGCCAACTACGATAAGCCTCAATTCCACGAGCAAAATTCAAATCAAACCTCTAATAAAATTGATAATCATCTAGAATCATTGAAATAACCAATAAATAATGGTTCATCTGCATGATTTCTGGCCATTTGTTAACTCGCTGTTCTAATAACTTTTATCACCCCCTGATTTCATGATGAGATATTCCACTTCTTCTGATTGAATTATCAGAGGATTTACTGCAAACGCCAGATCGCCTGTGATGATAAATATCGTGAAGACGAAACACCCATGTACACTCTATCTATATGTCCATCAGGATTTTGTACAAACATTTCCCCAGGCAGGTAAACATAAACTTCCTGCCAGTAGACCATAAATGTGGACACCTTGGCATTTCAATGTTTAAGAGCCCTGGTCATTCATAAAACCACAGCAGAAGCGGCGACGTCACCATTTACTCATTCGCATATCTTCCTATCGGATATATATATCCAGACCTTTCTCATTTCAGGATTTATATATCGGAACTTTGGCGGATATATAAATACGAGATCGTTGATCTAGGATATATATATATATATATATAGACTAAATGATCACAGTATAAACTGCCTTTGTGTATGATCTATATATATATATATATTGAAGAAATTTAAATCCAAAAAATAACATAACTAAAGAGTTTTATATATAGCAATCTAAAGTAGGTAATTATAAACCTTCCACGCATTATTTTCGCTCATATAGGATTTAAATTTGATTAAACACAGTGTTTATTTCACCTCCATTTTAACAGATTTATATATCTAGAGGATATATACCAAATATTTATAAATAAATAGATTAAATCAGAAAGTGGCAAACGGCGCATCATATGTGCAGACTCAGTCCATCTTCCAGGTTACTAGGTATCTTAAAAAAAAGGATTAACAGAAATGGTTTGCGGATTCTTAAATTACCATTTTTTACAGGCCAGAATTAATTTATCAATTTACTGATAACAGATAACAGTCTCCTTATACCGTCTTCTCATATTCGTAATCGAAAATAACTCCAAATCACCACTAACGGTCCAATGCCACTGACATTCTGTGGTTTATTTTTGCCTTCCCTATTATTGCATTGCTGTGCGCTTTCCAACGCAAATTTGTGGTTCGTACTTTTACTCTCCTTCTTATATCTACGCTATGGGGAATATCTTTATCAATGATAACTTGACTATGTTCAAATTGAACTTGCCAAAATTATCATTGCTCTAAGCATAACAGCTCTTACTTAAAATAAAAGGGTAATATGATGCGTATTCACCATTTTTATAGTAGTTCTCAATAGTTAAGAATATATATTTATATATTCACCGTTTTAGAAACATTTTGAAAATATATTACATAAATGTTTCACTATATGTTTTTTAACTCTAGGACAATTAGATTTACTTTCGTTCTTTTAACTTTGCTTATACTCAATAACTAAAGCGTTATTGAACAATTTGGTTGATATTTCTATACATTCAATATAACCTGCCATAGATCAATGGCTCAGAAATATCACCATCATTGGATAATTTTCGATTTTGTTTTAAGCACTAATAGACAGTATAAGGTTATAGTGTATAACGTAGGATATAGCCTACATGGAAGAGCTCTCGGGGATATTTAGGTTAAGCCAGCAGCTGAACAATAAGGTGCCGCTTCCTCTCTTGGTTATGCTTATTAACTCATTAAAGGCTCGACATATATCTATCACATTCCTCTCAATGGTGGAACAAAAACTACCACGATGAGGAGGAAATTGCATCGGGAGTGTGGCAAACCTTTTTACCTATTTATCTCAGTATTTGTTGATATCATCAAATATTTGGTGATATTATGAAATGATTTGCTTACATAATTATATATTTGCTGATATCAGGAAATATTTGCTGATATCAGGAAATATTTGTTGATATCAGGAAATATTGAATGATATCATGATATGTGTAATGATATCATCAAATCATCTAAAGATATCATTTGATGATGCCAAATACTAAAGGATTTGCTCATATCAATCAATTATTTGATGATATCAGCAAATCAATTGATGATATCATCAAATACTTTTGAATTGCTGCTATCAGCAAATGATTTATCATCAATTGATTTGGTGATATCATCAAATGATTTGAAGATATCAGCAAAATCTTTATATTTGATGATATCATTAAATATGGCGAAAGATCCAAGTAGAGACTATAACATGGAAAACTCCCTATTTAGAACGAGAACAAACCTCCTCACAGTGTATATTCCATTTCTCAGGCTCACTCAACTATTTCCCTGCCCTCATTAGCAGATGTTGACCTTTACGATCTGGTCAACACGCACAATGACGGGCACACCCCCACACGAGTTTCTGAGTCTCCCCCCGATCTCCCAATGTCAAAATAGAAAAATAACTTGAAAAGTGGTCGGAGAGTTCAACAAATGGCGGTTTTAATGTGTTATGGTGTCACTTCCGACGTTGTGCCGTTCGGGTAGAAATCCTATCCGAAAATGTGGTGGCTGGTTATTATTCCCTAGTGAAGTGATCGAATATTGACTGGTATATTTGTGAAGCTTATCCACTTCAATCTGCGTTTTCTTAAAATTGAGATCATACTCAGTTTACAGGGCACATGCTTAGATAGATACCCTTACACCGGTGTTTCTATCTGTTACGCTTTAGGACTATCTGATTACACAAGTACTCGCATAATATCAAGACCATATGAAGCGTTATGGATTCATTGAGGATCAGTCAATTCTATCTTTATCGTAAGAACTTTGCCCCGTGTTGCGGGTCAGTAAGAAGGTTGTGGGACTGTCAGGAGAGATTTATTTGCGGGCATGCATTATCTCCTGACCTGATAGCCAACCAGTGATGGAGTACGACTATCGGTTCTGCCCTCTATATATTCACTCAATTCTCCATACTGGCCGGTTTTCTCGAAATCAGTACAATTCCCATCCCGCCTCACCCCCTTTTGCTCAAATGCTGACGTGTATACATGTCAATAAGTCAGATGGAGAGGTGTATCTCCCCTACTGTATATATATTCCCACACCCTTATATTCATGTGTTTTATCAGTATAGGTTGTCGTATGCTATATGCTGATGTTTTGATAGCGGGGGCTATTAAACATTTTCCCCACATCATCCAAATCACTGTAATTGTATTTTATTGATTCATTGTTATTGTCTAATTCTTTGAGTAGTAAATATTACATGTCATTTGACGGTAGCTGGCATTACCAGTAGGCATAAATCAATTGATCAAATAACAGGACGAGAAGCGAGCAGGCATTAAATTTTAGGCTTATTCTCACCTCCCGCTATATTTAAAGATATCAACGAATGATTTTCTTACATCAGCAAATCAGTCAATTTGCTGATATCCTCAAATGATTTGCTGATATAATCAAATGATTTACTGATATCATCAGATCATTTGGTGATATTTCAAAGGATTTGCTGATATCATCAAATCGTTTGGTGATATCACTAAGATATCAGCAAACGTTTATTAATATCAACAGTCAAATAAACAGTAAAACGGCTTGCCTGAAGCCGAATGAAACTGTTTATGTTTTAATGTCTTATTCTATTACCGTAAGCTTGGTTGTAAAATGCTTCCATACAGTGGATAGTTGAATCAAAACAGGGGTCAGATCAAACATTCAGTAGCCTGCCGTCCTTCATGAATAATGTTTACGTCTTTGTCGAAACGCCGGGTTTTATCAGACAATATTCCTCTGTAAACTCCTGTAAATACAAGACATGCTTTATATGGTGTGTATCATCTCGCGTAGCGGGTAGTTTCTCTTCTAGTAATACATAGCCAAGATAGTAGGCGAATGAGAGCCAATGGGTAAAATATAGGACATTTATGTAGTCCGCGCCCCACTAGTTATCCCGAGAAAACAGCCATTGTATACCACAGCGAAACAGACACATTGAGGTAGGTAATCACATCATATGTTTATGTTTTTCCCAAATCATTTTCTTTTATTGTGCTCGAACGCAAATACTTCATGATTAACAGATCTAATGTTGGATATGTTTAAGGGTTTTCAACTATGGGTATCTCTTACTACTTGATCAGAACACTTCAAGTAAGCAACTGCGGAAAAGCTGTATACCCGCATTCATTCTGTTCAGAACACCCATCCAACAAGTGATTCAAAGCCATACACATAGGATCAGAACATTCGAAAATTTGATGAAAAGTCATACAAATGCCCATTATCTTCAAAACACTCCCAGCTAATACTAGCCAAGGACACGAAATGTAACTTTTGATGGCATTGTTTGTTACAAATGGGTACCCATGCTAAATTAGTTCTTTGTGTGTTAGGGTTCAAGGTGGGAGGGGATACCACCCGGATTTTGGACATTAAAGGTCATTTCGGGGTCACTTTTGGGGTTAAATAAGGTCAAAATTGGTAAAAGCCGTTCCTAACTCAATTTTCACTGTGATGTCTGTTACCAATGGCTATTCACGCTAAATTCGTTTATGTACTGTATGGCTTTAACACAGGTATGGCTAGCTCGTTAATGATTGGAACTGAGGTCATTTTAGGATCATTTTACCGGTCAAATGAGGTCAAAAATGAGGGAAAATCCTGTTTTATTTCATATATTTTGTGCTGTTTGTTAAATTATTTTTATATGCAGTATGGTCCAAGGTAGGGCAGTTAATAGGTCAACTTGGGCAATTTGAGGTCATTTCGGGGTCAAATAACATCCAAAGATGGACCTTAAAACAATTTAAAACTTTTTTGTGTGAAATCGAGTTTGGAGTAGTTTGAGTTAACCTTTCTGGCCTGGTTGATAGCGGTTTCGGAAATTTAGCGCCCTTTTGAACATTCGCGGTATCACCAGAATGATTAAAAATCGAGAGCAAAGACTTTCCGTAGTTTTGGAATATCATAATTGGCTAATTTTGAGCCTATTTCTGCAATTCTAGTGATTAACCATGATGCGTTAATTCAAAATGGCGCTCATGTGGGTTCATCCATAAATCGCCCTTTTTCAGGTTATCTATATAATAGGCATTATTCTTGGACCATTGTGCAAACTGGTTAACACAAAGGAATCTTCCATCAAAGCCTAGCATCTTTTGCCTATCTTGCCTATCTTGCCTATTAAATCAAAATGGCGGACAAGTGGGGTAATCTGAAAATCACCTTTTTCATGTTGCTCGTGTAGTTCAAGGCATTATTCTTACCTCACTGTGCAAATTTATCAAAACCGAGGGATCTCTATGCAGAGCCTCAAATTTGTTCTCATTTTGCATCTATTTACATATCCCAAAGATCAAGATTTGATGGTAAAGTTCAAAATGGCGGCCATATGTGGTCATCTGAAAATCACACTTTTTCCTGTCGCTCGTGTAGTTCGAGGCATTATTCTTACCTCACTGAGCAAATTTATCAAAACCAAGGGATCTCTATATGCATAGCTTAACATCTTATGTCCATTTGGAATCTATTTTTATATGCCAAAAATCAAGATTTAATGATCAAATTCAATATAGCGGCCACATGGGGTCATATGAAAATCACATTTTTGGTTGTTGCTCGTGTAGTTCAAGGCATTATTCTTAGCTCATTATGCAAATTTAGCAAAACCGAGGGATCTCTATGCATAGCATAACATCCTATGTCCATTTAGAATCTATTTACATATCTTTAAGATCAAGGTTTGATGGCAAAATTCAAAATGGTGACCATATGGGGTCATCTGAAAATCATATTTTTGAGATCTGGCGTTAGCCAGAGGCTCTTTAGAATGCTGTAGGGAAATGGACAAAAGTGCAAACCGACTCACGGGATAGCCTTACGCTGCCGTTCCACAGAGATGAGTTTTGGGGATCCTTAGTGGTTGAAAGGCTTTTGCATGTCTATATTTAGTCACTAATAGTCCCTTATCTGCATTAAATATTACTCTGTCCATTGTTTTCCCACAAAATATGAGATTAATACGCTCTAAAGTATGGCAGACTGGTATCGTCACTTTACCAAAGCTTGGCAAATTATGCAGTTTAGCTGGTTATGTGTATATGTGAGAGATGCTCTACCATAGCTGTAGTGTAGGGGCTGTACAACATACTTCTGCTTTGAGAAGAGAATGTCAGGCCAAAACTAGGCCATCACGTTAGGAGAGCATTACAACTTGAATCTGTGTACCGGTATGTGAAAGGCCAGCATTGGTTTGACCCAGGATTAAGTCTATCGTCATAGTATAAATTATCAGGGATGCAGATTTTACTAAAGATATCTCCCGCGAGATAACAATGACTGACGGTCAGTGTTGCCTTTGCAGGCCACTGTTTGCTTTTCTCATAAGAGCAATCTGTTAAACACATCTGGTAAGTTCCTCCTATCAGGTACTCATCCAGTCAACCTGCGTGATATGCAGACTGTTTAATATTTAATCGGGTAGCAGCCAACCTGGCCACCATTGTCTCATTATCACCTATGCAGGCCACTGTTTGCTTTTCTCACAAGAGCAAGCTGTAACATATCTTATAATCTTTTTCTATCTTGTACTCCACCAGTCAACCAGTGGGATATCCAGAAAGTGTAATACAAGTCTTGATGTGCAGTCCTTCTCACTCATAACACTAAATCAATCTCTATTTACCTCTAGGTATAATCTCTCTTATTTACCCCTAGGTACATGCATGTTCTGTACAAACTGACCTTAATCCCCTGAGGGTATTTAGGCCTAGACTTCATTCCACTGGCCCCTTTTTCCATCGAGTCACATACATTCGTGCCTGGTGCCACCTGTGCCTAACTTGAACTTAAATATATAATTGTGCGTTTATTTCATTACAAACTTATCTCCCAATAATCCAGCTACCAGGTCTCATTAAAGCCCATAGGCTATAGTTTCATGTTGCTCGTTTACTTCAAGGCAATATTCTTCGCTCATTGTGTAATTTTATCAAAACAGGAGGATCTCTTAGCATAGCCTAACAACTTTCTCCCATTTTGAATCTATTTGCATTTCCCTAAGATCAAAATACGATGCTCAAATTCAATATGGCAGCTGTGTGGGGTTATCTGAATCTCCTGCTTTTCCATGTTGCTCGTGTATATCAAGGCATTATTCTTTGTTGATTGTGCATATTTATCAAAACCGAAGGGTCTCACATCATAGCCAGATACCTTTTGCCCATTTTGAATCTATTTGCTTCGTCGCCAGATTAAAAATGATAGTTAAATTCAACATGGCGACCATAAGGAGTCATCAGGAAATTCTTCTTCTTTTTTTTTCGTGTTATTGTTACAATATTTTTATTCTAGATACAAACTTGTTTAAATTGAGCAGAACAACTCCATAGCTTATTACATTATGCCCATTTTTATTCTGTTTGCATAATCTTCTGCTGAGAATACAATTACTAAATTCAAAATGGTGACCATTCTTCTGAGACTCATATTCTCATTTTGCTCTTATAATTCAAGGTATTGTGATTACATGGAGCTGAAAGTAACAATTTCTCAAAGCCAAGCCCATTCACAAAACAGATCGGTCTGATTATTTATGGTCCTATAGTTTGGCTCTATTCGTACAATCATCAGCCAGAAAAATAATCATGGACAGACAATATAATGGTTACATAATGGTTATTATGCCTACCTTAACCCCTACACTACATTCAACTAATTCCGCCTGTCTACCCATTCGTAACCATTAGTATTGTGAATATTAATTTATAACCGATTTGTACTCATTTTTGACCTCATTTACCACAAAGTTACCCTAAAATGAAATTTATTTGAATAATTAACGTGTTATCTATGACTAATTTAAACCTTACACATACTACTAATTCAGTTTGGATACTCCTTCGAAACAATTATTACTGTGAATATTAATTTATAACCGATTTTACAATTTTTTTACCTCATTTGACCCAAAAGTGACCCTAAAATGATCTTAATTCTAACAATTAACGTTGCCACATGAACACAAGTTGCCACATGAGCAGGTACAATAAATGCGTACCTGAGATACAACACATATCACGAATCGTTAGATTCTTGGTATGTGCTTTAGAATAGTTTAACCAGAAGACTATTCTGTGAAGTCATGTGACGCAGTCAGTATGTCGGCACCTCTTCCCACTTCCGTTATATGTGTTGTAATTTTTACCTGTATATGGCGAGATTCTGCTGGTGGACGTTTCGCCCCCTGTACAGACCTTTTGGTCTTTGATATATGTTGGCATTTGTGGGAAGTTGATGCTGGGTCGACATCGGGCCTTACAGACTAGTATTTTGAGTTAAATGCCGTCATTTACATCTGACGACGATACAGCTCATCAATCTCCAATGTACGAGTTGTCACAGCGAAACAGCTCACCAATTACCAGTATACGAGTTGTCAGAGCATTTCCATCATAGCTCTCTAGATTTGTATCTAATACCGCTTATGCCGGTCCTAGGGGCCGTGTGGTCATATCATCCAAGTTGCCACATGAACGGGTACAATAAAAGCGTACCTGAGATACAACACATATCACGAATCGTTAGATTCTTGGTATGTGCTTTAGAATAGTTTAACCAGAAGACTATTCTGTGAAGTCATGTGACGCAGTCAGTATGTCGGCACCTCTTCCCACTTCCGTTATATGTGTTGTAATTATGGATGACTACATCCAACCCTAAACTACATTCAACTGATGCAACTTGAATATCCAATCGTAACAATTAGTACTGTGCATATAACAGATTTTCACATATTGTTGACCTCATTAGACCCAAAAGTGACCCTAAAATGACCCTAATTCTTATAATAAACGTTTTATCTATGAATACGTTACACTCTGCACTAATTCAGCTTGGATACTCATTGGTAACAAACAATACGGTGGATGTTAATTAATGACCGATTTTAACCAATTTTTGACCTTATTTGACCCAAAGAGTGACCCCAAAGTGACCTTAATTGACCAACATCAGAGTGGTATCCCCTCCTACTTTGATCCCTACCACTCAAAGAACTAAATTAGCATGGGTACCCATTTGTAACAGAAAATGCCATCGAAAGTTTTTAAAAGCGTTTTTGAGGTCCTTGGCCGGCCGACTTTAACAATCGTTTCTTTATGTTCAGATCGAACACTTCTACAACCAGCTGGTTAAAAGCCATACACATTCCCATTCTGTTAAAACATTCCAACCTACCAACTAGTGAAAAGACATACAAATGTTCATTTTGTTCACAGCAACTATTAAAACAACAAATGTTGATTCTTTCCAGAACAGTCCCTACAATCAACTGCTGAGAAGCCATACACGTGTTCTTTCTGTTCAGAATATTCCAGCCTAAAAACTGGCAAAACGCCATACAATTGTTCATCGTCTTCAGAACAGTGGAGAACAATTAACTGGTGAAAAGCCATACAAATGTTCATTCTCTCCAGAATAGTAGAGAACAACTAACTGGCAAAAAGCCATACAAATGTTCATCGTCTTCAGAACAGTGGAGAACAATTAACTGGTGAAAAGCCATACAAATGTTCACTCTCTCCAAAACAGTGTGAAACAGCTTGTGAAAAGCCATACACATATTCACCCTCTTCAGAACAGTGGAGAACAATTAACTGGTGAAAAGCCATACAAATGTTCATTCTCTTCAGAACAGTGGAGAACAGTTAACTGGTGACAAACCATACAAATGTTCATTCTCTTCAGAATAGTGGAGAACAATTAACTGGTGAAAAGCCATACAGATGTTCATTCTCTCCAGAACAGTGGAGAACAATTAACTGGTGAAAAGCCATACAAATCTTCATTCTCTTCAGAACAGTGATATATGACATCGGAATTTGAATTTAAAATGTGTTTCGAGCGAATAGCTGTTCTTCCCACGGTCGCGTCACCTGTTGGCGGAAGTGACTGAAACCCAATCCAAGCAATGTCTTGTGCAAAGGTATATACGCAAATGCCATGAAATAGGTAAACGCTGGCGCCATCTACAGGCGGATATGAATGAAATCGAGAGAGATATTGTAGCAAAGAACAAAAGAATACGAAACTGCAAATGATGCCGTCAAATTCTTTTGATATCGTTGAGCGCCAATGAAAAACCTGCACGGCCGTACAATGGTATCACCTACAGGTAAATTGACAGGAGCGCAATCACAAGCGACGTATTATGGCAAAGTACGCACATACCGAATTATGGATGATATCGCCACATCGTTTAGATTATATTTTGTTTCGAGGGAATAGCTGTTCCGCCCACACTGGCTGGCAGAAGTGACTGAAAGCATCCCAAGCGATGTCTTTGTGACAAGACATACACGCACATGCTAAATCGTGGACGAATCCGGCAAATCAGTTGAATTATATCGAAAACATGACACAGACAGACGGACGGACACGCGGAATGAAAGCCATTTCAAAATCCTCCTGCCTCGTTGCAACATTGAACAATCCAGGACCATTTCATATGATTCATTCCAGTGCAATTAATATACGAGAAAAACAATATCGGCTGGTAAACATATCCCATAGCACGCTTGAGAGCAATAAAATTAACACACCCCTATTGGTATGTAGATATACCTATACTAACTCAACCACAAATATCATCAAAAATTTGCTAACATGCCAATCACGTTGAAAAGCGATATTTCAGCTTACATGAACTATATTTCACAGACAGAGAGCGTGCATGGGTGTATCAGGCGTCAACGCGTGATATATAGTGATCTAATGAGACTCGAACCCATGCCGGCTATATGTCAGCGGCTACCCGGCTAAAGGCAAAGGCACCAGCCAATACTGCGATACATCCCCCTCAAATACAGGATCGACAGATCGATGTGGCGACATTTCCAACCAACCCCTACCGTAAATATGGGGAATCATACTACGACTTGGTTGTAAACGACTGCATTCTACACTATGCACATGGCTGCTTGAACATTAAGAGTTACAAAAAAAAGTTGCATTTCTTTGAGCACCCCGATAGAGTTTGAGCAGCAGACACGGAAATTGTTCAAAATGGCGGCCTTCCCATAATAACAAAAAATGCGTGTATCGTAAACTATGTCACTTGGATTGGCCGGTCTGTGTCGAATCTTTAATAAAAGAGGCGAAACTGGTCAATGAACAATCAGATACATTCAATGAAAGTATTTCTGAGACAATCAAATAAATTTCTTCCCATTTTCCGATAGGGTAGACTAGGATTGCTCTCTGCTGTTCTAACTCCATGTCATATGCCGGTGTTGAGGCTAAGAATGTCCGGTGGCCAGGAGTGTCCGGCTGCTAGGACACCTTTCTCAGATTGGGAACAGGTGTCCATCCTTGGTTGCAAAAGAAAAGGATATGAAAAGGGGAACTAATCACCAGAACATTGTTATCCATGACACTGGCAACTATGCGATATTGGAAGGCAATTATCAGGTCAATCTTGTAGTCCTCTACTTAAAAAAAATGTACCATGTATAAAGTGTTGTCCTAATATGCCATGGTACAGGCACGGTACACATGGAACATCATGGTGAAAATTATTGGGCACAGTGATAAAGCAATGATGAATTCATATAACTGTACAACTGTGTTCAAATCCGTGTTAAATATGGTCACCAAGTGGTGCAAGCATGTTAGAGACGATGTGCCATCGTAGGCCGACTCTGGTAAGTATAGGGTACACAGTTGTGAAGTCTATGATGTGGCATAGTACAATTGTCCCTAATACCGGTAATCTTTGTTCAATTTTTATTGTTTTTACTGTACTGTATAGGTATTTACAACAGAGTCCAAGGACTGGACACCTATTTCTCAATACGGTGGAACAAGATGGCAAAACTATCCAATTCCTTCAGCGAATATACTTGAAGTTTCTGATTTTTAATCACTTGTTTCTAGTCAAAGAACCGTGATTCACAGAACATTCATTTTCCAATACAATTTTAACACTGGACATATTACAGAAAAAGTTGATATCCCTTGCCTTGGTCAACGGGTAACTTTATTAAAAAATTTGCGAAAAAAAAGTTTGACGAGCACGATTCAGAATGACACGCGGGCTAACCAGAAATAGAGGCTATCTTATATATATCTCTGTAAATTTATATCCATTTTTGGTGACAGTTTTGATCAGGTCACGAAAATTTGAGCCTTCCTCGGTCGAACAGTATTGAAACTTCGTCAGTATAGTTACAGGGCCTAACAATATTTCGGAACGGCCAAGTGTCCCCCTCGCTTGTGAGATCATTCTTTCAAGTAAGGGATCACTGCAGAGAAAATTAGAAATGACATTCCCTCTAACTTAGGGGGACAATTCAGTGTGACATGTTCTTTGCAGAGTAAAACAGGAAAGGAAAACCATCGACTTATTTGACATATCGGGGCCTATTCGTCATGTAAGGAAAACACAATAGGTGACTACATGTAGGGAACCTTGATACGCCAGTTTGGTTTTCCATTTTCCCTATTTGAATACCCGGTATATTAATTTGTAAGATAGGTCAGTTCGACTTTCTTCTTCTGTTTCCACTTGTGGGGGGCATGCCATATTGAGTTTTCCGCCGTAGGTAAAAGGAATGTCATTTCTAACTTTCTCTCTTCATGTCAGATACGCCAGTTTGGTATTTCTCTCCCATTTTGCTTAGAGACAGATGAGCAACATAGAGTAACCCCCGTTGGTACATATTCTTCTCCCAAACTAGTCATATCAGATAGGTCAGTTTGGTATGCCTTCCAATTTTAGCCTTGAGACCCACAACCCACGTGGAGTAGTCCCCCTTCAGTAGATGGAAAGTCATTTGCTTTCTCTCCTTTGAATTCCCCACCTCCCCATTTTCGAATTGCAAGATTCTTGTGACTCAAACACGTTAATTAAGTCATTCAACAATACGTGTTAAAACAAACTATACACGTCACGCATGTACTTGTTTGACCTAGAACAACTATAAGTGAATGACGTATGCCTAATGATTAAAAGGAGAGAACATTGATCAACATTGGAGAGAAATACCAAACTGACATATCTGATATCACTATCTTGGGAAATGACATGTATCTACCCAAGGGGATTACCTAATGTGGCTCGTCTGATCTCAATGCAAAATGGAAGAGAAATACCAAACTGGCGTACCTGCAATGCCCAAAAACGGAGACAGACAATTAGAAATGATATCCCAACTATGAAAACCTATGACAACCCAATTAAGTTTTATTCTTTACGACACCAGTCGCATGGTCAAGCCAAACAGGAAAACGCAGTTACATTACCGCCATTACCGCCATTTTGAATTCACCCAGGATTCTCTGTTCGGAGGGGTAAGCAGACAGGCTCAAAATGACACCAGTATTATAATCTATAATGTCACTACTCGCAATTTTGTGTCGGTTGAAGAATAGTGTACAAATACCCCCTCATTCACACACAAAAGCTCTCGAAAGACTAAGTCAGTTATAAGATGCCTATACACTATACACAAGACACCTGTTATTTCAGCACAATTGTGTTCTCTTTTACCATTTCTTGTTTAAAATAACACAAGCCTGTGTTGAACTGTTTAACGCAAACTAGGAATATAACGCAAGCATGTGTAGGATATAACACAACCTTGCACCTTTGGGAATGACCAGATTGCTATTTGAATTTTTAGGAAGTCTTTTCAACTCTTCATCGCTTTTTCTGCAGGCAGAAGATTTATCCGCACCTAGTGGAACAATGCCAGAAATCACAGTGACAGATGTAGAAGAGAACACCATACAATACTTTGAGTTCCGGAACAAGCATTTCCCTGTCTTCCCCATCAACAATGACGAGGTTTTATCTGGTTTGCCAAATCTTCCTGCGAGAGAAGACGACGTCATGATAATAGCCTACCCTAAAGCAGGTTGTTGAAACTGAGCATGCTGATTTTTTCTAGTAATATTTCTTTGGCGATCCATCAAAATGTCAAATTTAAAACGAACTTAATATTATAATTATAGTTTTTTTTTACTTGGATAAGCTATATAGTCTTTTATGATACGTCTATACATATATTTAAGAATATGAGAATAGATTTTTTTTAATAGCAAATAAATTTAATTTACTGTATTTCAAATTGCCTCTGTTTTACATTGTAGCCAGGAAATATTATCATATTATCGCTCATCCGTTGTTGGCGTCTTGTGGGAATTTCACCCGACTTCAGAAGGTGAGCGTCTTAGAAGACGTTCCTCACCCTGCTCACGCGCGCAATGTTGCCCATGTATTCATAGCGCGTTTATCATTCGTCAGCACATAGTCTTCCTCTGATAGGGCTGCTAACGGGCTACTTTATGTCAGGAATACGCCACATCCAGAGATATTAATGGATTTGAAGAAATAGCAGGCCAGACTAGGGCACTCATATGTTGTAGCATTGAGGGCCTGACGTCACGACACCAAAATAACCTGACATTGGGATTTCCTTTGGATCCCAAGATTGTTTGGGCCTGTATAATTGCTAAAACGTTGCTCTGTGTTTTGCTCTGCTGTCGTTGGTCAATCTTCTGACTTCGATTGCCTATATATTTCGTCTAAACGGCTGAGGGAATGATCTCTGATCTCTGCCCCACCGTCGTAAGGATGTAGAACGGAAGAAACACCTCGCATGATTCCATGATCTTCCACTGGTAGAGTTTTCGACTGGCATGGATGATTAGCGCATGATCGCTTATGCATGAATCAACGTAACGGTTCTATTTCAAGGATGTAGGCGGAGATACCCCTCCCCCAGCCACACACACACCACCACCACCACCCTTTTTTTATTGGGATGCCATCCATTATGTTGCAAACCAGCATCGCCGCTCTAGATCTATAGATTTGGTAAAACTTCCATCCCAAAAAGAAAAGAATAATTCGTTTGTGCTCGTCTTAATATAGTACCATACTGGTGATATGCATGGCACAATTTAAATGCATTATTGCATGGTTGGTGGAACTGCAAAGATAGAAAATAAATCGGGTCGAATATAATTTAGAAATAATCAGTAAAACAAGTCGCTAGAGAGAAATCTGTATAGAAACTAAGCGACCACTCTACGAGGTTGCGAGTTTACCAACGAACTGCCCTGTGTCTGGCGTTATGCTGACGCTGTGAACGTAGATTGAAGAAGATGAGTCGTCTCCCCTGAATCTGATTCCCCCATTTTTACATGACAGCCGCGTTGGGCGATCTCAGAAGCCAAACGTTTTCGATGACAACTATTTGCTGCTTATTAATTTGGAAGGCAAAACATGAAAATTGATCGGTTATTTTCGATTATTTGGAGGGAATATGTAGTTATAGGCCTCTTATAGTTCGAATAGTCGTTAGAGAACATACGTGAACACAACAACGCACATTTGTTGACGTTGTGAAGTGCGACTATTTTTAGTGTAAAATTTCAATTTTTCAAATGTTTAACTGAATTGGAAAAAAAACCCGATAGGTGAATTCACAAGCTGCAAAATGAGCAATATAATGGAATATATTTCCACGGAACATCCAGTTAAATTGTGGAAGAATTCTCTCCTCAATTTCGCATCGATTGTAGCATATAGGTCACCTAGTTTCCAGTGTGCTAGTTTCCTATGGTGGGGGATAATTATACTCGTGATGGGAAGGCTAACATGAACTATTCGCTATCATAATTAACATGATTTACTGCTGCAATCTCTCTTGATTCCAACAGGAAGTACCTGGCTCCGGATAATCGTCGACATGCTTTTGTCGGGTAAAGGACAAGTGGAACACGAGGACCGGAAGAAGTCCAGAGGTATGATTGAAGCTGTACCAGCAGAATCTGTGAATAAACTACCCTCCGTCCGCCTGCTCAATACCCATGTGACACCCGAATTTTACCCGACCGACCTCGTTAACAAGAAGGCCAAGATTATATACGTCCTACGGAATCCCAAAGATGTGTTCGTATCGTTCTTTCATTTCACGAAGAAACTCAAACTATATGACTACCATGGAACATGGAACGGGTATTTCAATCTACTAATGGATGATAAAAGTAAGTTATTGCTATCAATTTAGCCCAAAACTCGAGAATGAATGTTTACGAATTGCGCTTTTGTTGCGTTAATCTGTCCTGAAAATCCACTAAATGTAATATGCCTTTCATTGCGGAAATATTCGAATACAGATTAACACAATCTAAAACCAATTGCCTCACGACATCGGGAATTACAGATTAGTTTTTCTGGGTATTCTTGCATTTACCCTGTTTACCCCATATTGAGACGTTTACTCCACCAAACGCTCTCGATGCTCGTCCATTAAAATGAAACCAGTTACCTATTTCAGCTGATCTGTCATTAGAGATCCCGGTGCTAGAGGCCGTGTGTTCTGTCATTACAGATCCCGAGTAAGCCGGGGCCGTGTGTTTACTTCGAACTTTCCACATGAACAGCGGCAATAAAGGCTCGGCTGACATACCAAGACTGCGTCTTAGAATCCTCCGTATTCTAGTCTAGTCCTGTGTAGTCGTAGGATTGTTTTTAGTCGCCAGACTTCGTCAAATTTTTCACCTGTTACGTATCTCATCAACTCGTAAATGCACTTAAAATGTTCATTATTATACCTCACTGTGTATTCGTTTATTATAATTGGTTGAGACACCATCACGTGATATTCCGCAATTCTCGATGTCTTATGAAAAAGCAGCTCGTCAATGTGATGTCCCACGATCTCGCGCCGATATGACACGATCACGCGCTGACGTCACACGGCAGAGGCAATGTCACACGGTCTCGCGCAGTTATCGCCCGTGAACAGACTCTTTCGTAGCATTGTCGTATGTTGGATGTCATTCCGCTGTAATCACGATGGCGTATGCAGACGGAAAGCGTTTTATGTTGCCTTGGTTTTTCTCGTTACACTGTACGTCTATTTGTATTATTTATGGGGTGTTTTCGGTATAATAAAACAGATATTGCATGCTGTGGGGTGTGATATCACGATTTGTCAGCTCTCGAAGGTGATGTTCAACTCGTGCTTCGCACTCGTTGAACATCACCTTCTCGAGCTGACAAATCGTGATATCACACCTCACAGCATGCAATATCTGTATATTGTCGCACTGTGAAAATTGTGGACAATGAACCTTTATAGAAACTCAGAAATGATTGGCAGCATTTTCGCCACAGGCCGATGAAAATCCTGGATTCTAATTCACCAATCAAATGCTTTAAACTGCTCTGAAAGATATCACATGATGCACTATAGATTCTATACAACTCCACTGCTTTGGAAGCCAGTGGAAGATCCGATCACTAATAGTAAAAATCTGATTCACACAGAATTTGACAAACTAGTAGAAATCACTAACTATTCAAGTACCGGAACGATGCCATGGACAGAGCACGTCCAATATATTCACGGAACGATGCCATGGACAGAGCACGTCCAATATATTCACGGAACGATGCCATGGACAGAGCACGTCCAATATATTCACGAGTCGCTTGGATTTCCCCCGCCCCGCGATATTGACCACGTAACTACAATACGTTAGGTCCTGATAGGGACATACGGAACTGGAAACAACTTAGAACGCGTATCACGAAAGACTGCCTTTCCCTACTTTCGCATCAACTCTTGTCAAGCACCCATGTTCAAGGTCTGCCTTCTCCAAGCTCCGCGCCCCAAGCTCCCAAGATTTGAAATTCTGCAGCATTAAACTTTGAGTGAACTTAGATAATGTAATATCTATTTGTTCCTCTTCTCTGTTGACTTTTCTGCAATGAATCCAATCTAAATCAACACATGTTTAAGTTTTGAATTCTAAAGCTTGGAATTGTCCCATGACCTCCACTGCGAAAAACTAATATGAGTTTTAATAATTTTATTATTAATGCACGTCTTAAATGTCTTTTCAAAGAGATGGCTATTATATAGAAACAAAGCTTACGTAACAATAAATCCTACGCGTACCATATTGATTGGGGTTAGTTCAAATCAATACTCCCATGTCAGTGGGATTCTTTTTGTGAAATTTAGCAGGCTCGTTTCTGTCATTGAGAGTTCAAAATCTGTCGGCAGTATTTGTATCCAATCTCCTCCTCCCATTATGTTGTTTGTCGCCACTTCAAGTATTTATATTACTGTCTCATCTAATGTAATTGTTTTGACGATTCACAAACGATATACGCGAAATTTAAAATCAGTGTTTCTCTATCAGGTTGACAGGTACGAATGAAACAGTTCGATGTTTATGTTTAACAACTTGTCAAATATCTTTGTGTTGAGATAGAAAATGGAGTGAAGCAATTAAATCCGTAAAGATAATATACAATTCATTCTGTGTATAGATGATTACGGAAGCTGGTTTGAGTATACGAAGTCCTGGAACAAATTCTTCCAAGAACATCCAGATATCCCCGTCTTGACAGTTTACTACGAGGATATAAAGAAGGTAAATCTACCCAATATATGACCACGTTCATCTAGACGGCTCATGTAGAAGAACATTACTGTTTTTGTTTACGATGAGGGTTCACGTTCAAACTCTAGGGATCAAACTCAAAGGATTGAATCAAGGCATCAAACTCAAGGGATGGAATCAAGGGTTCAAACTCAAGAAAAGATAATTGATGTTCAAAATTTCAATTGTTTCATGTTAACTACCCATTTCTGGACAGCAATTTTCTGGAAGAACCTGCATACGGCGTATTTGTATATGTGCCAGATCATTTGAAGACTGCCGATTTCAATCAGCGCCACAAAATCTTAATGCAGTAACTCGTCAAACCGCTATACCATCAAACGTCTCCATTCAAAGTTTCTCAAATGCTGTGATAAATATCGTACACTGAAGTCAAAATACGATTGTAATATACCTGGAACGTCACGCCTATTTGCTGGATCATGTTGACGAATTTCAAACAGCAATCAATCAGTGAAGTCAATCAACTAAAATGTATTTATCGTTGGTTTTGTATCATACAGCAAACATGAGCTACAATAGCTACTTTTCATCGACATGCAACAATAAAAATAAAACATTAAAATATACACGAATAAAACATACAAATCACATAGAATGTTATAATATAGAATAATACGAAAAATGTCATAGCAGCTGATATTTACGAAAATTTGTAATGAATTAACATAGTAAGAATGTGTTTTACTGCCAGATCACGGGCATATACATTAATGCAACTTGAAAGTGTTTACTCACGGCACAGATACACGTGGCAAAACCTGTCCATACACAGATTAATAACTGCAAGTATCAAGGGACCCCAGATTTCTTGGATTTGGCTAAGAATTTAGTCACTATGGTATACCTTGGCGAACAGTCAGACACAGGTTGTCTCTGATTTCACACATGAATGCGTGATGATAATCTAAACACCAAAGCGTCACTGTCCATATATTTTCAGGATTTACCGAGAGGAGTTCAAAGACTGGCGGACTTTCTAGAAGTACATTGCGACAAGACCTCACTGGGCAATATTGTGGAGAAATCGACGTTCGACAACGTGAAAGAAGAGCATGGAAAAGTACCAGAGCAGATCGCACATCTAGTGAATTGTGACACACACCCCATATTCAGGAAAGGTATATCTTCGTTTTTCTGGGATAGGGATTTCAGTCTATTGGCCGATGGGAGAATCGATCAATTAGCCTCGTCATCTGATTGTGGGCAGCTGGCCATACATGCAAGCAAAATCTTATTATTTTAGTGATTGCTCTTCCATGAGGTTAGTTGCTTCAACAACACAAAATATCGCAACCCACCGCAGACGTATGGGTTCGGCATTAGATGATGTATTACAATGTATCCCATAAATGTCATGTAATATCATCACACTCGATTATATATTGGAGAAACATAATGTATTCCTGGTATAAACTGTTTTGCTATGCTCATTTTCGTAGCTGTATCACAGTACTTTGTTTTTGGTACAGCACAAAAGAGTAACATTGGCTGCCGCAACATTGTTGTGACTCTATTTAATTTATTTAGTGAAAATAGAGTCCTACAAAACCGATGTGATAGAAACGGTGATCCCCAGAGACCAGTGTCCGGTCTCCTGTGTTTTACCTAGAGCGGGCTCTGATATCCAAGTGGCCCTTTTTAGATATCAGTGTCCGGGCTGGGTTAAATCATAGCAAGCGGACATCATATCTGAGGGCCCACCGTTTCTTCCACACCGGCCTTTCGAATAAGGACTTTGAAGGTATTCAACAAATCCTGACTACAGAATGTCAGATCCGCTCCTGAGAAACAAAACTCTTCTGTGTGACATGTAATTGGAGAAGATCGGTGCAGCTTCATGCTGTTAGAAATGAAAATAGCATTGGATGCCAATCTCTATTGCTGGTAAACGTGATAGTTTGGACGACCATCTTCACGTTCCAATAGGAGGAATTCATCTTCTGACAGTCTATTTGTATAATCTGCTCAATAGGAACTGCTCCATTATTATTTGTCAAACAATACAAGGACTAAAACTGTATCAAGACATTGGGAGACAGAGGCATCTTAACAAAAAATAAAATAGGTAAGATGTTCATATGAATAAAGTATACTAGTATACACAAAAATTGGCCTTTATTAGCGTCATATACCAGATGTTCAGAAACCCAATCAAACTATACAGTCAAGACAAAATATTTCTCCCATGGTGACTGGATATCACGAATGGACATAAATGTATACTAAGGTATGGATATTACAGTCCTGTCGGCCATGTCGGTGTAATATATCAAGCATGATACTTTCATGATAGCTATTTCAATAACAGTTGTATTTCTTATTTCTTGAAGGAATTATTGGTGATTGGAAAAACCATTTCACAGTGGCACAAAACGAGAGGTTCGATGCGGAATACAAAAATAAAATGGCCCAGCTGTCTTTTGATTTTGAGCAGTATATGTAAAGAAAGCATTTTCTTCTAACGAGTTTATTATCATAATTTTTCACCAGTGCATCCGAACTATGGACGCTGATATTATTTACCTAGAAATACAAACTGTTAAGACTGTTTTGATTCTAATGTGTACTTATACAGATAAAAATTATAGTAAATACAATCTCATGTATATGTACTATACATTTATCAAACCATATCTTTTCGTTTTATTGTCCCTCGACGGACACCGGAGGAGACTTAAGGGATTTGCTCCGTCCGAAATTTAGTCGTTCCTTCGTTCCATCTTTCCGTCATTTCGTCGTTTCCTCAATCCGTCGCACTTTCCTTGTGACTGCAATAACTAAAAAACCTATGTGTCCGATTGACATCAAACTTAGAAAGTGGGATGGATGGTATGAGTGAGAGTATGGCTGAGATTGTTTTTCGACGGCCTGATACAAAATGGCCGCCATGGCCTTTACTTCCTATTCAGCCATGCTACTTAAGATTTTGACTGCAATACTTGAACAATTGTTTGTCTGGATTCGTTCGAAATTTGAGTTGGAAGATCTGACCGGTTATATAGGTCTTTGAATGTGTCTTATGTTCGCAGATGTAAGCAGTTTCGTGACCTACAATGTCTCTCGTAAAACACTAGGTTTTACAACCCTATTCAGGGAGCTTCTTGAAATTAGGGCATGAGTTCCTTGAAAGGAATGGCATATGCCGGTTATCCAAATGGGATACACTATGCCCAGTGTAGTGTTCTGATCAGCATGGATAGGAGTTCCAAATGGAATGGCATATTCCCTCTGTGCTATTGTAATGCAAGCCAAATGCCATCCTTTCTTTGGTGAGTTTCAAAAAAGATGCAATGGAGTTCATAAGAGTTCCAACTTGGCGCACGATACCTCACCTTAATTTGGAATGCCTTATGCCAGTTCCTAGTATGCCCTAATTTCAAGAAGCTCCCTAAAACGATTAGTACATCTATGCTATTACCACGAGTAGAAGTTATTTGTTGCAATTTCTATACAGAGACGTAGCGAGAGAGAGAGAGAGAGAGAGAGAGAGAGAGAGAGAGAGAGAGAGAGAGAGGAAATTAAGGTTTAACGTCGCGTTCAGCAATATTTCAGCTTTTTAGGGACGATCAAGCAAAATTCTAAGTATTCAAGTTGATAACTTAGTAATCCAACACATTAAAACATAAACACATTAAAACTTATGCAACAAACCGATTTCTCTCAAATAACACGACAGTCCCTCAATAAGACACTCCCTCACCCGACCAAAAAGATATTCTAAAGTACATGTCGCTTGATAAAATGAATTTCTTACCATCTTAAAATCTATGCAGTCGATAAGAATATGTCTCACTGTGAGATCTTCGTGGCATGGAAAAAACCTTGGGATTGGCTCTTCTTTTAAGAAATATTCGTGAGTTAATCGTGTATGGCCGAATCATGGATTGATCGAAACGTTTCTGGCTGTTCAGATGAGTATAGCCTACAGTTTTTTGAACACATGAAGTTTGTTCTTCAAGATTTAAGTCTGAATCAGCTTTCTCACATAAGTACAGATAGAGGGTCTGAAATCACTATATGGGATCCCAGCAGGATCAACCTCATTATCTAGGGCTGCCTTAGCCATTCTATCGTCCTCAGTAATACCTTTGATGCCAACGTGCCCAGGTAATCAACAAAACACAATATCAATCTGTTGAACAAATCTACACTCATATAATTGTAGAATATTCAAGATGGTGGGATGAGTTGAAGTTTCACTTTTAATCGCTTGACGGCATGACAGTGAATCTGAGAATATGATTTTTTTTCTTTTAGTGGACCCAATACCTTCCAATTACAAGCGTCTAGTCCGTCATTCATAATCCAGCCGTCGTCCATTAGAGAATATCCGCGTCCATAATCCAAAGACCTATTCCATTTCCATATAACAGTATTAGCACCAAATTCAAAAAGACAAAAGTATACATAACATAGGCTTGTTTCCTGCAAGAGAGAAGCGGTCAACAGTTTTCAATGATGCCGGCAAGACATCATGATGTTCCAAATATCAAATCCGTATCGCTGATCAGTATTCTTAATCCATAATATTCGTTATAGAGTCGTCATCTAAAAATGATGTACCTCAGTCACGCTTTGATTGTGACTGTTCATATGAGTACCATGAGGATGTTGAAGTACATGGGCTCATACGGCCCCTAGCCCCGGGTTAAGCGGAATTAGACACATGTTGCGAAACGTAGCCCCATAGATCTTGCACGCTACGTTCGTATTTTGCTATCAGCATGCGATATGTATCGCCAAATTTGAGAAACTTTGAGTGGAGGCGCTTGGTGGAATAGCCCTGTTTTATAAGTTTCTGCAGCAATGTTTTGTGACGTTGATTAAAATCGTCACATTTAACACAGGATCTAGCAAATGCTACTAGGCGAGATATGTATACGCCATATGCAGGTCCCACTGGAATATTACTGTCCAGAAAGGGATAGTTTACGATGTCGGAATTGTAATCATCTCTTTTGTCAGTCGACGAGAGAGAATGCCCGCTTCATTTTTGTAGAGATATAGATCTAAATATGATGTGCCTGTATGGTTATCTGTAGTTCCTTCAAATCCAGTGAAGGTGGATATATATCCTTCACTGCGTCATTTATATAGCGATTATCCACAGCGAGAAGATCGTCTATATAGCGTTTGGTGAATGAGAAGGAACGGGCTTTGAATGGATCGGTTTTTGAAAGCGCCTGCATATAGTCATATTCATAAGAGAACAGATACAGGTCAGCCAACAGGGGTGCACAATTGTACCCATTGGAATACCTATATGCTGCTGATATATTGTGTTGCCAAATTTCACATAGATATTTTTAATGAGAAATTCAAGCAACTCTATAAACAAAGAAACATCCCATGAATGATATCTCTTGTATGCAGTCGAGCTAAAGAATGCTTTATGGCTTCCGACATTAATATATCTACGATCAGTTTTCATGAACACAGATACTATTAATGAACTTATACGGTCAATAAGGTCCTCATGAGGGATTGTAGTATAGAGAGTCGAGAAATCCCATGTGGATACATGTCTGTACGGTATGTGACCTTTAGCATCAAGTTCTTCCGTAAGACATTTTGAGTTTTTCAATATCCACATACATTCAACGCCAGAGTTCTTGAAAATAGTGGCGCAATACCTTTCCCAAAATGCTTTTACCTCCTGAAGGGCCCTCGTCAATAGGGTTGAAAGAAGCTTGGTGGTGCAGCTTCTAGAACCAGCTATGAATCTAGCTTTGTATGGTGATTTATGCATTTTGGGAGTCCAGTATATTTTTGGTATGTCGCTATGATTGGTTGGAAGACAAATATATATCTTTTGCTTCTGCAGTGAATATCGAACTTTTACCTGGTAGTCGACAGGTTTTAGTTTTGGAACTAAAGATAGTAGCACATGCCACTCTCTCACCGTCTTTAGAACCATCTGTATAAATAGGCTGATGCGATCTGTATTTCTCTCTCAGTATACCAAATTCTTGTGTATACACGAACTGGCTTTTGTTTGCTTTTTTTATATTTTGTTAGTGTAATATCTACTTCTGGTTCAGCTAACTGCCATGGTGGGATTGGTAAGAGCTTGTTAGGTAACATTTGACTAAGCTTAATACCAGCTACTACAATGTTTGGTCTCATACGACTTCCAAGAGGTGGAATAATGGAGGGTTTCTTCAAATAGAAATCCACGAACCGAGGCTTGAAAACAGTTATATGCAGGATTCGAGTGATTTGATCGTAATTTTGTGATATATTACAATGATATTTTAATTCTTCGAAGTTCTAAAGGAAATTCATCTGCTTCGACATATAAGCTTTCTTTAGGGGATGTTTTGGACGCTCCAAGGCAAAGTCTTAGTCCTTGATGGAGAATAGGATCTAGTTTTGCCACGAGACGTAGCTAGCACGCCCTAGACCTGTTACTTCAGCTGTATTTGCACGTGGCATTCATATAACTATGCGCTTTTATGAATTTTGAATTTCTTATGGTCATTGTGTTTATAAATAAGTAATCCGTCTGTCGGCGAAAATCATAACTATATTGTCTTCATATTTATTGTGACCAAATTAATATGATACATACCGGAAGTTTTATGTTTAATACGCTCACTCCTAGGTATGACTTCTACCTGATTTGAGATTTGATTGTGGTCTACGTGCAACATTATGTTACTGTTTTCGCGTTATAGCCTGAAAATATATAAAACTCTAGCTGAATCTGTCTCGCGCCTAAGGAGCCCTCACACGTGTTTGCCTCTAGCGCTCCCAAAGTCCGAAATTCGTTATTAGATTCTAATAATGCGCCATGTTATTGGTGGAGATTCATCCAATATGCAGTACCAAGAAACCACGGGTATTTGTGACCTTAATGTGAACTCAGCTAGCCGCCTTTCTGTTTCTCACTGTGGAGATTTCCAGCTGTTATAGTTTACCTAACAACCTATCTCAGAGTAATGAATATACTGTTATTCAGAATCTTGTGACCTACTACCCTAAAAGTGTCAATATAGATTTTGAAGTCAAGGTTGTCTGTACTCATTTTCTAGATTTCTGGCTAAAATTACACACAAGTACACTTACATGTAGGAATAGACGCATTCACCACCGCATATTTTTCAGAAATCTTTGCATAAATACAGCTATATCCATTTCACATCACACCATACCATATCTGTTTTCAAACTTTTGGTTAAATCAGAGTGTATCATGTATTCAAGGAAGTCTTCTGTTGCTTTGGAATATATCCACATGTTCAAGTTATTTTCCATTAGACTATAGAGGTTAGGTTTATCTACCTCTTTTGTTAACAAGCTTATGAATCCTTTCAACACCCATAAGACTGTTAGAGAACATTCTACTGATTCAGATAATAGTGACAGCACTGTATTAAAAAAAATCTTTAAATAAAATACAGCCGTATTACATTGTTAGTGTGAAAGGTATACTTAACAAATATGCACTCTTGACAGTTTCTTCAGAACTGGTTTGAGCAATAGCAACACACTACAGATAATCCTACTTACTAAAAACAGCAGAAAATGGCTGCGTATCTTTAGACTACGTCTAAGATACTCCAACAAACTAGTTAAGAGGTCTAACCATATTTTAGCTAGCCTTTTTTAGGCTATCATGGTTATGCATCTGTCCGTTAAACAGAATAGAAGTATCAGTTGGTAGCTATCCATGTTCCTGGTCATATATTCATGGAACCGCATTTTAGGCTTCCATATTTATGTGAACAGGAATGTCAATTTATAAATATTCCTGCAGCACTAATCCTAACTCCGTACAAAGTATTATCTCCGGCCATCATTGGATCTACATGTTATCTAGATCCAAGCTAAAGTTTGAAAGCCATCAGTATGCTCAGTTTGTGGCGAACGGTTTCCAGCTGTGCCATTCATTCATCTTAGCTATGATATATCCTAACCATATAACAAACTTCACGAGTTTCAAAAAACTGTAGGATATACTCATTTGGGCAGCCAGAAACGTTACAAGCCATGATCAGGCGAAGTAGAATCGGCCATACCCGATTAACTCACGAGCATTTACTAAAAAAGAACCAGCTCCATGGTGTATTCTATGCCACGAAGATCTCACAGTGAAACATATTCTGATCGACTGTGTGGATTTTAACATTGCCAGAGATTCCCTTTATCATGCAGCTACTCATGTAGACTGTATTGTTGGTTATTTGAGAGAAATCGGTTTGTTGTATAAGTTTTGATGTATGTACCTATTTTTAGTGTGTCGTGTTGATTACTTCTGGATTGCTGGATTGTTGACTTGCTCTTGTTGGAATACTTAGAATTTTGTTTGATCGTCGCCATATAGCTGAAATATTGCTGAACGTGACGTTAAACCTTAATTCGCTCGCTCTCTCTCTCTCTCTCTCTCTCTCTCTCTCTTATTGAACAGCATTTTAGGCTTCCATAGATAGTTATGTGAATAGAAATATCAATGTATAACTATTGCTGTCCCATATTCTGGACGCCAGAGCTGCAGCATTAACCCTAAGTCCATACAAAGTATTTGACTCTGTATCTCCGGCCATCAGTGAATCTAAATACTATTTAGGCCCAAGTTCGAAAGCCATCAGTTTGTGGCAAACCGGTGCCATCTGTGACATTGCCAGTTAGTCATTCATCCTAGCTATATGTCATAACAATATTTAATGAAACCGTATTTTAGGTTTCCATAGTTACGTGTATATTCGTGATACGGAACGGGAATATTAATTCATAACTATTCCTGTCCCTTTGACAGGACGCTAGAGCTGCAACACTAAACCTAAGTCCGTACAAAGTATGTCACTGTGTATCTTCAACCAATCTGTAGACCCTACATTCAACTCAAATTTAGAATCATTAATCAGAAATAGCCTGAACGTTAACCATTTCATGCACTTTAGTATCAGACATGGTAGTCTTGACATTGATTTTTATTATCATAACAAATGCAAGTGCTTGTATTTTCCCATATACATCTTTCTTACCCCATTGTTTTAGTTCCCTAACGACCTTCTATAGGGCATGTGCCCTGGGGATGTTTTCATTATTTTTTTTCTTTCATCATTTATTTTTGTAATACAAAATGGAACTACCATTTTTGTCATTCAGTTTTTAATACCAGATCCTGCTCTAGGTTTTCCTCCAAATGTTTAGGCTAACATGGGTCTCTTTCTGATAAAGAATTTTACGTATTTATTGAATTAACATCCGGATATTTTATGGTATTTTTGGCGATTCGTCCAATGATTATGATTGTGTGTGTATCAATACATTTATTTATCTAATTACACACTAATTGCTTTATATAAAAGAAGAAAATAAAAAAGACAACGTATATAACATTCCTAAATTATCCATCTTTTGGTTCCATGTAGTATCTCTTTTCTTGTTTTCTTTTTATATTTTTTCGATTTCCGTAGATATAATACTACACTGGTAAATCCTGGACCATAGTCCGATTCCACTTCAAGTGCATGTTAAGAGAGCACCGGAGCGACACTGAGAGTTTACAAACACTTGTGTGCCTGTGTCGTCCAGTAAGTGGAAAGTATTCCGGCGAACATATTTTCCTTTGCGTAGAAAATATTAACGGTCTTTTATGGCAAGCCAAATTGCTTCTTATTCCGAATTTCCGATATCTGAAATTGAATTCCCGATATCGGAAATTCTATTTTTCGATATCGGAAATTGCATTTCCCGATATCAGAAATAGAATTTCCGATATCGGGAATTAGAATTTCCCATATCGGAAATTCAGTGACAATTTCCAATATCGGAAAAAGAATTTCCCATATCGGGAATTCAATTTCCGATATCGGAATTTCGGGAATTGTCACTGAATTTTCGATATCGGAAATGAAAGCTCTGGTAGCTTTACTTAAACTAGACTTGCAATTTCCGATATCGGAAATTCAGTGACAATTTCGATTGAATTTCCGATATCGGGAATAGAATTTCCGATATCAAGAATTGAATTTCCGATATCGGTAATTGCAATTGTCGATATCGGAAATTCAATTTCCGATATCGAACATTCTTATCTCTGATATCGGCAATTGCAATTTCCGATATCGGAAATTGAAGGACATAAATTTCTGATATCGGAAATTTTAATTCCGATATCGGAAATTTCAATTCCGATATCGGAAATTCTTGAATAAAAAGCACTTTGGCTTGCCATAGTCTTTGGTGGTATTTTCCGCCAGGAACACTTTGTGATACAGATATTTCTGTGATACGATCCTACCTATTGTGTAATAGCGCAGTAACATTTTGTGGTAACAGTTATAGTTGTTCAGAAGAGGCTGTCTGCTAGGGTGACTTTTCTTGGACTTTAAACAAATTAAGACTTTGATATCTATTCTGGGGATGTACAGCCTGTGTACATACGATCAACAATCTTGGACATCAAGCTGACCAATTTGTGACTTTGAATACCAGAGTGCAACCTGTTTATCTGCAGTGTGACCTTAGTATTATCACTGATTCTCTACACTTATTCCTACAACGGATCGCCTGTAGATCTTGGGGGCTTTTGGGTTCAGCTCAGACGAGTGGACGTCGCAAGTTTTGTAAGTCACAGTCGTAATCTGATGAATGCTGTATATAAATTCTATTTTACGCAGTAGGGATACGGACAGGTGAGTGCTATCGGTTCCAACTTTGAACCCTCAGTCTTCAAGAGTAGGGCATGTGGGTTAGCCCAGGGGTGGCAGACCGAAGATTCGTGTGGGCATAAGCTAGCTACAGCGATTTGGCTGAGAGCGGTGTTGATACTAATTTTCCAGAAATATTGTGGGGGTAGGGGAACGTATAATCATTTGTTTATAATTGGAAGAAGCAAAACGATAAATGTTAAGTTAAAGCTCATGCATTTTTATAAAGAATAAAAATAAAGCAAAAAATTTAGAAAAGATTTAGACGTCACAACTACGTCATAATTACCCTATGTCTACTGTGAAAAAGGCAACTTGCCCCCTTAATTTATTTGACCTAAATACAGAAATGGAAAGGAATTATGAACAGAAAATTTCTGACATTATACTTTGTCCAACTGGGGTCATTTTAAGTGATAGTGCAGAATCCTAGTGGCAAAGGATCATGAGTATGTACAAATTAGCATTCGAAAAGGGTATTGAACATTTTGCGTTTTCGGCCAGATTATAGCATTTCTTTATCAAAAAGCGCATGGAATTGATTTACTTTTTCGGGAGTAATGTTTTTCTGTCTAAAGAAATATTGGTGGGAGAAATGGTTAAACATCTTGAAAATCAGCGTTATAATGGACCACAAGTATCTTCGGAGCAGCCAAATTAGTCTGTTTTCCTTTTCTGTTGGAGCTTTCAATCTTGCGTTTAGGCGACAGATCAGTCACTTTCTTTAGTTTAACCACACATTTATTGCAACTTGATTGACCGATATTTAATATTCAGAAACATGTGTAACATACATGTATCAAGCTCATTGTGAATCTGGTGCATGGAAATCGCTAACATTGGAAGAATGCAATCTATCTACATACTCTAATCACAGCATCAAAATTCTTTCCCAATCATTGTAGAAAGATTATTCAAGAGCGATCAAAGATAAGGCACCAACAGTTCATTTGATGTAAAAGACTTGGGCTGAGTCACTCTGTGAGATATATCGTACTGTTGAGTCAGGTTATACTGTTGGATATATGAGGATGCTAGAAAGATCGCATTCTAAAATAGAACAGAGAGGCACAGGCTCAATTCGACATGGAAACACAGTTCTTATATTGTTGCGTTATCCATTGTTTGTCTCTGTAATATTCCCAGGCTTAGTATAATGAAGCAACAGACAATCAGCCCTATGTAATGTATAAACTGAATGCCCTGTTGTTCCCAGCTTATACATTACAGTCATTAAACGTTGGTTTCAGAAAGCATGAGGGTCTAATGACATGTGTTCATGCATACCATAGAGGTAGGATATGACATAACTTTAGCATAGATTTCAACCTTGGTGATACTTTGCGAAGGCATGGTAAACGATACCAAGCAGGACCCTCGGATAGAATATCTTACAATCATGTATGTCAAACCCTGGATGAATCCGCGTTATTTTACTATGGCTTCGGGACAGTTTTTATTATGCTGCACTCTTCTATGATGAGCAATGATCTTGACGTGAAAGATTACATCACCTGACGCTGAGCCTTCTTTTTCCTATTTACTTTTTATGAAAATTACCACCCCTGCTCAGAATGCCCATCTGCTGTGCATTTAACGCCGTTCTCATATAGTTACCATGATATCTCGGGATTCCGAAAATGCGCCAAGAGAACCATATGACAGGATTCTATCCTTACTGAATCAACTCGTAATGGTGATTTACTATATGAATGGTAACCATTTTGTTTTCCCAATTTCGATGTTTTCCAGCAACACTGTTCACTAAGACTTCTGATATGTTGAACTTGGATTTTTGTTTCAGTACAATAATATCGAGATGCCTTATCCTGGAATTAGTGACGGGTTCCTCCCTATTCTTTTTGTAAAGTATTTAACTGAATTAAATATAGGTGAAAATGAATGTATATTATGATGCTATTATGACATCGTGATGACGTCATGTCTCGAAAATCCTGGCAATCCCTTTATTTCGATAGGCCATCGAGGCATCTTTCCATCCATATGAAGTTTGTTACAGCAGTCGTAGATTTGACGATGTTAAAAGGACGACATGTATCCCAGCCCCCGAATCCGACGTGTGCCTAAATGTTGTTGAGGGTATCTATGTTTGTGATATCATGATTCTGTCACTAAGCTTCTTCATAATGACATAAAATGACCCCAGTATGATAAGATTTGATGCCAGAAAGTTTTGGTCCATAATTCTGTTCTCTTCTGGAAATAGGCCAAGTAGTTTAGCGGCGGTCATGTTTCCCCTTCCCCGGACCGATATGGCCATTGTGACATCGAAATTTTTTCTAAATTATTTGTATTATTTTCGTTCTCTGGTCAAAAGCATGGATTTTATTTTGATATATAACATCTCTCGTTTTGATTTAACCAGGTAAGCACAAATGATCACATTTTCCCCTACCCACATATATTTTCATAAAATTAGTATCACCGCCGCTTGCAGCAAAATCGCTATAGCTACTTTATGCCCACACGGATTTTCGGCCTGCCATCACTGGAATGACCGGCATACCATTCCCTTTCATGCTGTTTTGTCAGAAATTGGTCAGCCCGGCCTATTAAATGACAATTTGTTGCAAGTAAACCATAATTGGAGCTTTTCCAATTCGTCAGACATTGTTTTATTAGTAGGGCTGGATCGGAGTTGGAATACATGTACGTGGTACCGGTACTAGTATCATCGGAAAAAAAGGATAATATCAAGGACAGTTGAAGCTTCGATAATATCGTTGATATAGATCAAAAACAGGATAGGACCCCAAATCGATCCTTGTGGCACAATAAAAAATCAATCAATCAATCAATAGTGTGTGTTCAATATGGTACTACACAATCTTCAACAACGCAATCACTATTGGTTACGCACATGCAGTCGCTGGAAGTCTGGAACAGAAGTGGCGCAATGGCTTATGCAAATAAATACATTCCCCACATGTCACAGTTTCATAAAAGGTATTTATTACAGTAAAATTTTATTGATAAAGACCCCAGACAGATAGTCTCGCGATTTTCATGTTTGCAAAAGAAAAGGATAAGCGGTAATAAACGAATGACAAATAACATCTTCCAAAGACCTACGGCTAATTTGTAATGTGATTAAATTCGTTCATTGCAATTTGCCATTTTTTACGATACCGTTTATCCAGTTGGTCTATATGGAAAACTGAAATGGTCATTTAGCACGCGTGACGGAATTTCAATGAAGACACGCGCTTGCGTTCTGAGCCGTTTTAATTTATTGTTTCATTACAGATATTCATGGAAGCAAACGTGATATTGCATATAATTATGTTCGATCGGTAGCTTGCTCCGGGTAAAGAGGACTGGGCATTGGTTAGATAAATATACATTCACACGAGTGTGATCTCGGCATGACCCACACTCCGTTCTTTAAACTATCGCCGTGTTACATGTACAGTTCCATACTCTGTCATTGCTAGATGTAACACATGGGATGGTGGGAATGTAAGACATTATGTTATTGCAAGATGGGTACAAATACAGACGATCTAGAAATATAGTTTAGGACTTCAAATTTCTATTCCAAATAATTCTCTGGAACAAAATGATGTTTTATCTAGGTAGTTGACTTACAATATGTATCACTGTTTGAGCGATTTACAGTACAAGAAAAGGTTGTTGGTCGTTCACCAATATTATACCAATGGATACACAGTGGATACTTTCAATCGAGCATGCTGGTCTTCTTTTCAATTGACTTCGAAATTATCGCTTCGGATGCAACTTGGATTCAACTAGGCAATCAAACTTAAACAATTGGGTCTAATGGCATCTCTCCGTTCCGTATTGGAGCCTACATTGACATAATCCATAGATAGTGCCCATAAGGGTTTCCTCCAATGATTCTTTCATTCTGCAGGGACAATGGGTCCGCTTTTCGGTCACACATTTTCGTGAACTCTTCAACCCAAATCACTTATATGTATATATTTGCTGCAGGAGCACGATTAAATCATTATTTTAACCCTATATGGCCTGAGCGATTTGGGGTGTATCGCAGCCTGGGGGGGGGGGCGGAAAGTGCCCCCCTATATATTTTCTCTACCACTAAGGCTAGAGCGCTGAAACTTGCCACACATTATCTTGGGTTCAAGCTCTACCGGGAAATGTAAAAAAATCCAAGATGGCCGCCATGATGACGTCACAGTGACGTCATCTTCTCGGAAGCCATTTTTCGGCCTTTTTGGGGTCGATTTTTCAAAATTTTCATTTTTCAGAATTTTCTCTGGAAAAAAATCTAATAAAATAGGGAATAATCAGTTTTGCATAAATAATATACTTTCAAGGCCTTTTAGGCAAGGAAAATGTGAAGAAATGGAGCGAAAATGTTGGAAAACACGACTTTCGCGGATACCACATGGCCGCCATTTTGAATTTATCCATGATCCTCTGCCTGGGGGTATATGAAAATAGGCCCAAAATGACCCCAATAAGATAAGCTTAAAAGTCACCAAGTTTCAGCCTCCTCGGTTTTGTCGTTTCGGAGCAGCAGAGAAAAGTTCACTAGGGGGGGGGGCACTTTCCGCCCCCCCCCCCCCAGGCCAGGTAGGGTTAAGACACAGAACTGATATGTTTTAGAAAACTGAAGCTCGAACGTTGCCTACCAAGCTTGCTTCACTCTTCCTCGAAAACCCCTTTAAAAGGCGAAAAATTCGGCCCAATTTCCAGAAAACAGCGATTTCAATTATTTTTTTGTCCAACGTTCTCAGACTCGGTGCCAGCTTGAAAAGGTAAGAAAAAACGGTCGACCAACCAATCTTTTTCAGATTTTCTCGTCGTGAGTCGCACAGTCAAGGGGCATAATTGAGACAAGACAAATATTTACTCCCTTATTCCGATCACTGTTTAAATGAACTCAGCCATCGACCCGTACATGGCCCATTGCAGCACTGACAATACTGAACCGGATAGTATTATACATATAAGCTACTAAAAGGGCAAGTAGAATTATGATGTAGCAGAAGACAGGCAGTTTACTTCATTATGAAATCAAAAAGGGGCATTGCTACGAAACGTAGGAGTGAGCCCTTAAGTTTCAGACCGATTTTTGCGAATTTTGTCTGGTTTATGGTAATCTGGCGGTGTTTGTGAGTATGACTGTATACAACACTTGCTAGTTATGTGTATTATGAATGTGGGATATCCGTTAGATAACTTTCCTCTACCTCATCTTTGCTTAATGACTTTTGCCGTCTCCATCTCAAAAATAACCCATTTGCTCCCCAGAATGGCCATATGAAGGCTGTGATTGCTTTTTCGCTTTCAAATGATGATATGCAAGAGGAGAAGATACCAAAAAAAAAGAGATGAAAACAAGTCAACTTTTTGGTAAATTTGCACTGAAGTTTCTGATAGAAATATGGGAAATGCTGCTAAACTTGTGAAATAAATGATAAAGCTTCAAAAACACACACTATTTTCATTCACTTTAGGCTGCCAATGGGTTCTGTTGTAAAGAAAATAGTTCTGGCAAATTTATATCATTACGATAGGAGTCCAAGAGGAAATATGGATCTAAGTATGCAATACAGCAACGAAAGACAAGTTTCATTTCCGGTCTTAATAGTTTTCATGGTGGGGATCAGTCGTCTACTGCAACCCGAGAACACACATTTCACTGTCCTGTCCCACGATTCTTCATGAATATGCTAACATTAGGGTATTTCGCTGATATCAGTGTATCTACGCATGCAAGTAGTACAACACTTTCTGTCATGAAAGATATTGCAATACAATGATATATATGTTGGAATCGGACTACGATGATTCCTTCAATTTCGGAGGGAATGTGAATATGCAAATAGCAAAGTTGGCTGTTAATATTACAGGCGTAAGACTCCAGGATAGAGATTAGTTATAAATTATTTTTTCTATCAATTCCTGGAGACGGATTTGAATATGGTTTATACATATGTATAAAACTTTTCAACGTAAGTGAAATAGTTAATTTATTTCACATATTTGCAAAACTTTTCCACATATGTCCAAAAGTTGCGACTTCTACCGTAGGCACCGACTGCCCCTGGTATCGTTTGGGCGACTTTTCCACCTGCAAACAAGGAACAAACTGTCCACAGTGACAGCATGGCATTCCGTGAGGTTGACCTTGAAATGGCTAAGAGACTGAGCATGTGTGTTTGTTTATTTGTGACCTAGCTGATTACTCCTACACTACCACATTTCGATCCTGTATGTGAGATTATTGCTTTGTTAATTCAGGCTTTGTTCCCACCCCTCCCCCGCTCTCCTCTTTCATTTCAAGCTAGTTTGCATGGATCCACCGTACTCTACAACACATATAGCTACCACAGTTTGTACGATCTGCGTTAGCTCCAGAACTGGAGGTGCGTTTGGGGACGATGCATATGGTCATGTATGGACCTTGAATCTACAATAATATATTATTATTAGTATAAGCTTCCGTGTCCTCACTGTAGTTCCAAATTTTCCACATTGTCGGAGAGATGAAAAACAAACCCCGAAGGATCAGCGCCATTTTGGAACATCGTCTTTAAAGCACGTCCCTCTGGACCCCACACCCCCATTCCTACTCTTTCAGAGCCATGACGGAGACCCATTCCTATGCGATTCGCATTTTACAGCATGCGATCGTGGTTAATTCACTCACGGGTTACCGAGCAGTGGTTCAGTCCATGTTTGGAGATGGCGACGACAACGAGGGGCGATGCCAGATCCTGGAAGTGTTCACAGAAACGGTCCTCGACAGGGTCGACTCGATGGAGAGGTGTGCTATCACACTCCACTACTGGACTATGACAGCCATTCTAGCCGGGCTATGGGCCACGAGCGCTCACGCTGGAACCAGCGATGGCTCGTTGGCCTCACAATGGTCTTTGCCCTATTGACCCTGAAGCTGTGGCAATGACATTTCTGTCTTACAGCGACAGAAAAGAACGGCTCTTTTCAGAGCCTCCATGTCTTCCAAAAGAGAGACGGGTAACTAAGCTCAATGTTCACACACAGTACACACACACGCACCTATGCGTACACGAATGTATCCTTATCAAGTACTTTAACGTGCAATCTATTCCCTATCAAGTACTTTTTGGAGACCTAATAGTGAAAAAATCTTTTGAAATAATCGAACTCCAACTAAGAATGTCATTTTCAATTTGCAAATTCTCTATAAGAAACGATGTTTTTAAAGAAGTTTCTTCTATAAGAAACGATGTTTCTAAAACAGCTTTTGATTAAAAAAGTGTCTTTTTTGACGAGGTTACTATGCAACATTGTTACGACAAGAGCGTTCGTCAACAACAAAAAAACATTGTTGCAATATTGTTGCAAACATTGTTGACGATCGCTACAATGTTGCACCACGATCGCTACAATGTTGCACAATTATAAACACACACCTAGTAAGGAACGTATGTGGGCACGGACACACACACACACACACACACACACGCACCCACAATGGACGCTCCGCCATGACTTCCAACAAAAACCATACCATTCTTCATCCCGGACTGATGAGGGACACGTGTTAATCCCTATATGTACAGACACTACCACCACCACCGGGCGTTGGGCTCGCTACCACTCTTACTGATGACGTCACCAATGACGTCACAGTTGACGTGAACATCCATCGAGTCGTGATCTACACCACGAGAGCTTCAAGCTGACACCCTACATGGCCTATTACGACTAGGGATGGTCCCACAATCACTCAACAGACCCCCACGAACCCAAAAATGTCTGCTTTCTATACTACGGCCAGACTGCGCATGCGCAGAATGTTGAAACCGGACGACACAGTAACCCAGTCGGATGGTTCCCCAGGAGAGCTTCACGATGACACCTCTTATGGCCCATTCGGTCCACTATTGGTCCGTCGCGACCCCAAAACGTCTATTCAAATAACGTCCATTAAAATACCCTTTTTCTACTACGCATGCACAGAATGACCTCAGTCCCACCCCACTACTGTTGAAATAAGCTGGAGGTAGTATTATAAGTGGCATGAAGTACTAATAAATCTATACACCATTTCTTGAGCACTCGTAGACAAAACATATATAGCTCAATTCCATTTAGCGATCAAGTGATATACAACGGTCATGTTGAATATGCTGGCGGCCATCTTGGATATTTTGATTTCCCCAAGGTTGCCAGGCTGGCATCATCCGGATTCTGAATCTGCACACACAGGAGATATATAATCCATCAAAAAACGTTAGGTGGACTCCATTTCTACGTCAAGGCTCAAACTGTGGTTTGGCTCCCGGACTACAACCGTTTCCTCTGGGTACCAAATTATCTGTTAAATTACAATTTTTTGCAGTACCGGTGGCACTTATTTCAAATAGGTGATTGATTATGCACGCTGAATTCACATTCACAGGCAGAGACAAATTTTGCGGTGGCTGGCGATGATAAACAATATATTAATTTTATTGGGCCTGAGATAAAATAACTAGCACCGGCTTCAAAGAGAGAATCACAATGATACAATTACTCCCCCTCCTCTCTCCAAAAAAAACCACTGCAACATCAGTAGATGTGCTTGTGGGAAATAAATAAAACTATGTGTGCCAAGATACTGGAATGTTAACAAGGTCCATGAAATACAAATTGTGATCTAGATCTTTATACTTGGCTCGATTTTAACACTGAGTGACTGCAAACAGATGTCACTAACTCGTCCGGCTTCCAAAATGGAAAACAACATTGTGTTGTCGTTGCTGTTGTTGTTGCACCTTCACACTGATTCAAGTTTCAACACTGTTCGTTGAACTTCACCATAAAAAAAACAGACCCACCTGCACATTTTTATGAAACTTACTGATATAGGTGACTGCTATAGACACCCAAAATTTCCGCTGTCGTCGATGAAAAGAAAAATGCCATATCACATGCTCAGACATCGGCACGTCATGGCGTACTTTGATCGATATCGTCAAGAACTTCGCTGGGATCAGCCAGGATTGGTTGATTTGTGACTTCTGTTGATAGTTGAAAACCATCCCACTTTCAGCCAAACTCTAATCTGGATAGGTCTGACAATTACAGGCAGTTGTGGACAGCTGTGAAAAGAGGCGGGTGGACGATGACTGCTTCACGCTTCCAGTTTTGCATAATGTTTACGTCCCGACGACTTGCCGCATGTGTCCTACTTGTGACGTCATGCACTGAGAAACATATCGTCGGCAGTGTTGGTACATTTTTCACAAGTAGACCATGTTCCGTAGCAAAGCAAACTGTTTCTTCCTTTTGGAATTTTATTGGAACTACAATAACTTAATGCCTAAATCCCAAATAATTGAAATTTGGAACTCAAACATAGTTGATATTTTCGATGCATAGGCACTTCAAATCAAATCAAGAAATTCGTCGACATAGCTAAACTAAATGGAAAACAACTTGACTCGATCAACTTTCAAAACCCCTTAAGCTTCTTAGCGACCAATGAAACCAAGCTTCAATATTTTCAATTTCAGAATACTCAAAACTACCTTGCTACTAACACGCTCTTGATTAAATCGGGAATGACAGAATCTGATAGCTGTAGCTTCTGTAAGAATCATAGAGAAACGATTCTACATCTATTTTCGTCGTGTATTCATGTCAGAGTAATATGGGCTCAATTTCAGGCATGGGATGTAGAGAAAAATGTTGCATCTAAAATCGATCTTTCTCGCAGAAACATTGGTTAAAATTTGTCTGTACTCTTCTGGAAGAACAGTCCCCAGTTTCATGGCTGTAAGCAAATCTATACATGGTACAAAATACTTTCAAACCAAGTGAGGACAGGTAGCCGGTCTGTGATATAACTTCAGTGAAATTACATTTAAGAGAAGAGGTTGTGGTGGAAAGAGCTTCATTCAAATTATCATAATTGCATGTTTACAATTAATAACATCTTGTTGTTTTTGGTGGGAAGTACCAAATATTTATGACTTCATAGCCGTGATAGTATCAAATCGGGAGATTTAGATTAGGAAACCCTGTAATTCCTTCGCCATGTGGGTATTGTAAGGATCGCTGTAAACCGTGGCTCATCACAAGCAATAAATGTCCAGTGGTTAGTCCACGGCTTACAGAAACAAGCAGCCAGAGGATGCTAGGTCCCCCGCCAAAATGGCAGTAATATTTATAAGCGCTGTCGGTTTCAGAAGATATTCATGAGGATGGCAACAGCTACTTCACAGGCGTAAGAAGCAGAGGGGTCTTTCCACCTTCCCAGGTTTGAGATCAACTCCGAATGGCTGACTGAATGTTGATTGCTACTGTAATATATTTTCTTTACCATGTAGCATGAAAATTATGTAACCGAAATGCAACCCCAAGAGACAACTCATGGCATATTATCTGCAAACTAAATTTGACAAGAATATGAAGGCATCCTCAACCTATTGCCCAGAAACCAAATTTAGACTTTGCCACAAGGAGTCACCACCTGTAGGTGCAAGCAGGCAAACACAATCCCAAATGACATCTCATGTCATGGTATCGGCATATGAACTTTGAGACTCTGAAGAGGGGTCCTCAAGTTATTGCCGGTACTAGATGCCCACCGGTGTTCATGTTATTTGGGGCGGGTCACATATGAATACAAAATGAGAGAATAATCTGATGAGCAGACTTTAACAAATTATTGCCCGGAAACAAATTTTTCCACCAGGAGACGCCACCTGTAGGCAGAAGCGGGAAAAATACAATCCCAAGGAACATGGTATCGTGGGGACATCTGCATACCAAATTTGAGAAGAATCCGATGAGGGTCCGCAAGTTATTGCCCAGAAACCAAATTTAGATTTTGACACCAGGTGACGCCACCTCTAGGCGCAAGTCAGTGAAATGCATTATCAAGCGACATCTTATGTCACTGTACATTCATACAAAATTTGAGAAGAATCCGATGGTCATTTCTCAATTTATTACCCGGAAACGAATTTGTGATGTTGCCACCAGGTGGCGCCACCTGTGAGTGCAAGTGAGCGAAAGGCAATCCCAAGCAACAGTTCCTGGCATGGTAAATGCATGAAAAATTTGAGAAGAATCCGATGAGCCGCAACGTTTCTCATGTTACCCAGAAAGGTACATATGTAGGATATTTCAAAGAAATTCGACCAAGTGTTTCTAAGTTATCACTTGCAGCATGGAATAATGGAATAAACTCTAGTGGCGCCACCTCCGGGTGGATTTTGCTGAAACGCACCACCAACGGTGTTTTGTCGCAGGGAATGCATTTACCAAATTTCAAAGAAATCCGACAAATTGTTCGAAAGTTATCGCTCGCGAAGGATTTGAACAAACATGAACGGACATGCATTAAAGATTGGAACAAGACCCAGTGGCGCCACCTACAGGCGGATCTTGCTGAAACGTAATACCAGCGACGTCTTGTCGCAAAGAATGCAGATGCCAAATTTCGGAGGAATCCGACAAAGCAGTTAGGAGTTATCGCTTATGAAGCATTTGCACGAACATCCACTAAAGATTGGAACAAGATCCAGTGGCGCCACCTACAGGCGGATCTTGCTGAAACGTAATACCAACAGACATCTTGTCGCAAAGAATGCAGATGCCAAATTTCGGAGGAATCCGACAAAGCATTTAGGAGTTATCGCTTACGAAGTATTTGCACAGACATGCACTAAAGATTGGAACAAGACCCAGTGGCGCCATCTACAGGCGGATCTTGCAGAAACGTAATACCAAGAGACGTATTGTCGCAAAGAATGCAGATGCCAAATTTCGGAGGAATCCGACAAAGCATTTAGAAGTTATTGCTTACGAAGTATTTGCACGGACATGTCCGTGCATGCACGGACACATAGAAGCAAGAACCATTTTAAAGTCCCCGGCCGCGTTGCGGCGGGGGACAAAAAATGATTGACTGTACACGATCCGTTTTTACAGCGACCACCACCTCCCCATATTACGGTTGTGTATTTCTGTCCAAGTGTGCATGTGTAGTGCACAGCTATACTCGTCATCGCTGGGAATCAAAATAAAGGCAACAGGCGTGGAGGAGAAGGATCTAGCTCCCAGAAATAACCGATAAGGAGCTTCCGGATGAAAAGGATGTGCTCGCTTTAGATGGATTTTTTCCCCTTGGTGTCGCTCTCTTCTGGTCTATGGTCTCGCTCCGAGCCGGCCGGTATGTTACGACGTAAAACTCAGGTATTCCCCAACTCCGTGACAGCCCGGCGAGGCCAGTCTAATGCGAATTTTTGTTCATGTTCTCCTGCATTTCCATACATATTTTCACGAACGCCCCAGCTATTTATGAAAAATAATCAGTTATATTAATATATAAAATGACTAGCAAATTGCCAACTGTCTGCCAAAAATTCAGCGAACAATAAGTACGGAAGTAACTCAAAACACATATATGGCACAAGTATAATCTCTTGGGAAAGCGAAGCGTCACCACGTGCATGTTGAGGGTCATTTCCTGAATAAAATGAGAATATATGTATCAGTTGCAAAACTGTAACCATCTACATTAGCGGCAAATCGTGAATGAGTATAACCATATTGTAGAGACGAAATATTTAAAATCAACTGTACCTGCAGTAAACCAGAATTTTTCCGTTTTTGGCTTAATCAGCCTTGATTTAAGACAAGTTTTACATTATCACTTTTCAGTTCATAGTTCAATTTTAATCTTTTTGCTGCCCTCAGACAAAATACTCCCATCTAGACATTGTGTTTTCGTGTAACAATTATTATTCTGCTCTGCTGGACCGTCACAATATTCAACTACTGAACAAGTGGTGTGGCTGCGTGTGTGGAGTTAATTATAACAAAATAAGCGATTATTTTCGTTAGCGGTTTGGTGTCTTTATTTCACGTCACTGTTGCACTTTAAAGTTTAAAATCAAGATGGGTCAAAAGAGAAAAAAAATAAATTCTTATGATTGGGGAATTCGAACCCGAAAGTTGTTGTTCTTTTAATCTGTAGTCTGACAATGTAACCATTCGGCCACACACTTGCTACAAATTTTACGGGAGGAATCATGTGTCGAAATGCGGTAAACTACATACACCCTAACAGAGCATTTCAAGCGTTTTGATATATTTCTATATTATGAAAATATGACAGCCTTAACCGAAACGATTTTTCAGTAACATTTAGAATAAAGCTCACCGAATTTGGATATCTAAGACCCATTTTGGTTAAAGGGGTCATATTTTACATATGAAGGGAATTCCCTCCAATAATATCGCCAAAAATTACAAAAACAAACAAATGACTATTTTCCAATACTCGTCATAATTTTTTTACTCATCCCTTCTCGGTGAAGCAAACACGAGGAAATTATATTTTCGGTTTATAAACGCAACACACTAAGGAAAAAAGTACGGTCAAATAGAACACCTCCTTTATACGGTAGGGATTGAACGAATATCAACGAACGTCATGTGTGGCTATCCACAGCAGGTGTTGCCGCTTTCTACCATACATCCATAGAGTGGAGGACTCCATCAATACATGTGTCATATCCGACATTCTGTAATCAGCCGAATGTTCGCATCCATAGTCGAAAATTCGGATGTCATTCGGATATTAGCACCAAACTACAAGCAGGCACTGTCTCCACTGTCAACTCCTTTGGAGATAAGACATAGTGTACCTTCCCGCGTAGCGGGCATTTTCTTCTCTAGTAATATATAGCCAAGGTAACTCCCGAATCATGGTCGATATAGATAAAAGTGTAGGACATATAAATAGTCACGCTCACGCCCCCCTCGTGATGCCAGCATACTAAACAATATAAAACAGTCGTATTGTTTAGTTCAGTGGAAAGACACGTTGAGGTAGGTAATTACATGACTTGCAAAATAAATATGTTTATGTGAATATACTATGTAATAATCCGTGGATTTACATCACGCTACATATCGTTTAGTTTATGTCGTAGGTTCACATTATCATTCTGACAAACAAATGGTCTTGAAATTAGTGCATTTCTCTAGTCATGTTTCATTTGTTTATGAAGTAAACAAAACCCCAATAAAAGAAACGCATGCTGTATTAGTATAGCTCTAGATCCGGCTGCAGAGCAGAATGAATAGAACAAACGCTCTGAGGCACATCAGCACTAGCCCATCGGTTGAAGATGCCTATACACAAAACATACGTCGTTTCTGTCCTACACATCATTTGAACACAACTGTATGCTGTTTTTGAGACAAGTCGTGTGTCCTATTTCAACATTTTTGCTTAACCCTACCTGGCCTGGGAGGGGGGGGGAGGGACGAAATTTCTCCCTACCAAACTTTTTGCGCTATCTCCGGAACGACAAAAAATGGAGAGCTAAAACTCCTTGACTTTACAGTTTATCATCTTGGGGTCATACTGAGTCTATTTGCATAAACCCCTGAACAGAGGATCATGAGTAAATTCAAGATGGCGGCCACGTGTGGTACCAGAAAAGTGATGTTTTTGTCTTATTTCTTCAAAATGTCTGCTTTTCCGCGACGAAAAGTGGGCAAAAACTATTTTATTTACATCACATTAATATTTACTAATTTATCATGCAACATTTGAGGAGAAATTGCATAAATAAAAAATTCGGGAAATCCAACCAAAACATCGACCAAAAAATGCCGTTTTTGAAAATGACGTCACTGTGACGCTGTGACGTCATCAAAGCGGTCATCTTGGAGTTTTTTACATTTTCTGGTAGATCTTGTCCCAAGGGTGTAGTGTGGTAAGTTTCAGCCCCCTAGCTCAGGGGGAGAGAAAAATAATTAGGGGAGGGTGGGGGGGAGGCGTCTTTTCGTCCCCCCCCCAGGCCAGGATACGTCCCAAAAATCCCAGGCCAGATAGGGTTAAACTAATTGATCATGTTGAAGGTAACGCAACCATGTGTAGGTTATAATACAATTCTGTTGTACTTTGGAAATGACCAGATCGCTATATTTTTGTGGATTTAGGAGGTTTCTTTCAGCTCTTCACTGTTTTCCTACAGGCAAGAGATTTATCCATACCTAGGACAATAATGCCAGAAATCACGTTGACAGATGTCGAGGGGAACACCATAAGATTGTTCGAGTTCCGGAACAAATATTACCCAGCATTCCCAATCAATATTGATGAAGTTTTATCCGGTTTGCCAAGTCTACCTGCGAGAGAAGACGACGTCATGATATTGGCCTATCCCAAAGCAGGTTATATTTTGTCTAATATATATATTCTCCTCGGCTGTAATATGGATTTATGTTCATGATATCTGACCTAAGTCGTAGCAATATAATTATGTTGTAATTTATCCCTGCAATTATTGTCAGGATATATTGGCTCAAAATATTCAATCCTATTTATTTCGGTGTTCCATATAATTTATCTTCAGATTTCGCTGTTTATTCTCCCGTCATCATTGCATGCTATCGTTTAGCCTTCGTTGGGGTCATACAGGATTCACACCCTGACTGCAGAAGTCTTCGCTGGCTCCGTATTCTGCGCGGTCATACACGTCACGGCTAAAGCGATATGTTCAGACATATATCTGAGAGTATCAGCGTCAGTTTGGTTGATCAACCACATGTACATCTGCGAGCATTTCTGTTGATGCCTCCACATTCCGTTATTAATTAATTCTAAATTATTAGTAATTGTTTAATCCACATTCCATAAAAACAAAGATGTGATATAGTTTTCTAAGATTTGCGACGTAATTACCTCCCCTGATAACGTCTCTTATCAGAAGAGGCAATATATGACGTTGAAAGAGGTATTACAGGGGAGACAACCCTGTGTTATGACGTCGCCAACGTTGTTTGAGGCATGAACAACCTTAACATGCAGTATAATTCCCATCGTTCATATCATAATGGACTCATAACATATTCTAATTTCCTATGATAGGGATAACTGTTGCAATCTCTCTTGATTCCATCAGGAACTCACTGGCTCTGGGAAATCGTCAACATTCTGGTGTCGGGTAAAGAACAAGTGGAACATGAGAACCGGAAGAAGTTCGAAGGCATGATTGAGGCTCGACCAGCAGAATCTTTGGAGAAACTACCCTCAGTCCGCCTGCTCAATACCCATGTGACACCCGAGCTTTATCCAACCGATCTCATTAATAAGAAGGCCAAGATTATATACATCCTACGGAACCCCAAAGACGCCTTTGTTTCGTTCTTTCATTTCACGAAGAGAATGAAGTTATATGATTACCATGGATCATGGAACGGTTACTTCAAACAAATTATGGATGGTGAAAGTAAGTTATTCTATCGATACGACGATAAATGTAGCCCAAATTCATGGATTATTATTTTGCATACCAACGGAAGAAAATAAATTGTCCATTGTTGATTAGTTGATTCTGTTTCGTGAGATGTGGCGAACATACTGATGTTGAAATTTGAAAATCGATGGAATAATACATCCACATGGAATATTTAGGCACTCGGGTTTATTTTCCCCATGATCCTCTGCATGAGAGGTCATGTAAATTGGCTGAAAATGACCCCAATGTGATAATTTGTCATTGATCCTATTGTTTGTTGATATGCTAATTTATCATTGATCCTCTTGTTTGTTGATATGCAACTGGCGGTGAAAGCCGTTAGAAATAGTTCAGTGTTAACATAGGACTACACTGGAGGAAACAGCCTAGTTCACAAACATTCCACATGATCTGAATCAAGGAGCTCAGAAGGCATTACATAAAATAGGGAGAGTTTTTAATAATATTGAACTCCCAATACATATTCAAATTAACTTTTCCAAATCTTGATTAAAGCTCATTCCATAAAATAACTGTGAGTTGTATGGAAACTGCTCATGAACTCAAATAACTTCTGGATTATCATTGAAAAACTGAACAAAACACTTTCGGATCAAATTAGGCTGAAATATAAAATGGCCCTTGGATTATTAATTTGCATATCAATGGATGATCCGACTGTTGATAGTTATCAAATAAAGATATGTTTTGTTATTCAGAAATTGATCGTATAACAGCATTTTCGTTATTTTTGGATTAAAATATCTCAGTATAGCACAGATTCTTGTGCTGAAAATCTCATACGGGATTCGAACCAGCGACCAACAGAGCAGGGTATCCAAACGCCAGCATTATATGTCAGCGATTTGAACCATCTGTGATAGACTAATCACAAAATAACTAAAATACAATCACTTCCAAAATGGCAAAGTATCTTCATGCATTCAGCTGTGGAAGCTGTTTGTAATACTGTACATGTGTGTTCGTGCATGGGACTCGACCAATTTTCCGTACTACCATCCGTGTTATACTATGGTAGTTTCATCCAAAAATAACAAAAATACCGTTATACGATCACTTTCTAACTGACAAAAAATATCTTCATGTATGCATGTATGGGAGGTGTTTCATTACGGTCATAAGACTACCGGTCTGCTACCTCATATTTTTGTGGGAGGTCCGTTGGCCGAGTGATTTAGATCGCCGGAATATAATGCTGGCGGTTGGGTGCCTTAATCTGGTGGTCGCTGATTCGAACCCCGTATATATTCAGCACTAATATCTGTGCTATACTAAGCTAGTGTAATCCCCAATAACGAAAATACAGTTATCAAATACGCACTGACTATCACAGTATATATAAAGCCGAATATAATATATTTAACGCAGTTTTACAACTAGCAACAATGTTCTATGAACAGAGAATGCGATGTGTCAGTTGAGTCCTTCTACGAAAATCTAGTATAGGAACGATGCCATGGGCAAAGCTTTCATAGATTCGTTCTCGGTCGATACGTGAGGTCCTGACAGAGACAATTACAACCGAAAACAACTTAGAACACGTCCGAAAGACTATGTTTCTTTCATCTGCTTTTGCTTAAACTCTTGCGAGGATGGCGTACAACTTCCCGCGTGTCCATGTTCCCAGCTCTGAGCTTCGAAGCCCTGAACCTCCATATCTCAGTTTAATTGCTTTCAGGATTGTCAGGCTGCAGTATTATACTTTCATCGATGTGACCCTTTAACGCTTGAATATGTCTAATATGTGCCTCGTCTTTGGTAACTTCTCGCTTCTGTGATATAGGAACTTTAATGATTTAATTGCTAATACACCAGGTTAGGACAATCCCGCTCTCGAAAAAGGAGGTAAAAAGGGTCGTTTCTGCTAAATAAATCAGTTCACATAATGCAGTTTTGAAGCAATGGTTAATTAGGAATCAAAAGTTATTTGGCAAAAACGACTCTTTTTACCTCTATTTTAGAGAGCGGGATCGCCCTAACCTGTATACGCTAAGAAGTTTTACTAGTCGCAAAACTGGAAGAATCGTGACAAGACCATTCTTACATATTTTCAAAGATAAGGCTATTGCAAAGAAACTAAGCTTATGTGTCGGTGCAATCTCCATGTCCATGCCCAAAATATACCTGCAGAATGGTGCAAGTAATATTTGTGTCCAATCTCCATTATTGTTGACCGTCAGTGCCCACATCAATCCTACTCCTGAAAATGATTCACTTGTTCGATGATTCAAACGATATTCGTGGAAATTAAATTCTGTATTATTCATTCGCTGTCCGGTTGATAGTTAGGAAAGCAACATCTGTGTTTACCTGTGAATTATTAATCAACATCTGATTACCTGTGAATTATTAATCAACATCTGTGTTCACCTGTGAATTATTAATCAACATCTGTGTTTACCTGTCAATTATTAATCAACATCTGTGTTTACCTGTCAAGTATTAATCAACATTTATGTTTACCCGTAAATTATTAATCAACATCTATGTTTACCTGCGAATTATTAATCTAAATTAATCAACACCTGTGTTCACCTGTGAATTATTAACCAACCTCTGTGTTTACCCATGGATTATTAATCAACTGTCTTTTTTGCGATAGAAATTTAACTGAATCATTTAGCTCCCACGAAGTAATGCAAAATTCACAACTTGTGTGTGCAGATTCTTACGGATGTTGGTTTGAGTACATAAAGTCCTGGGACAAATTCTTCCAAGAGCATCCAGATATCCCCGTCTTGACTGTTTACTACGAGGATATGAAGAAGGTAAGTCTAGCCAGAATATTCTGTCACCTTCTTCTGAAAGGTTCAGGTAGAACATCATATATGTTGACATCTGTATATTGTCTACAGATTTACTGAAAAGAGAGTCAGCCCCAATGTGTATTCCATGCCACGAAGATCTCACATTGAAACATATTCTTATCGACTGTATAGATTTTAAGATTGTGAGAGATACTTTTTATCGAGCAGCTACTTTAGAAAATATTTTTAGTCGGATAAAAGAGGATTGTATTTTGGATTATTTGAGAGAGATCGGTTTGTTGTATAAATTTTACTGTATGTACATGTTTTTAATACATTGGATTACTAAGTTATTAAATTGGATTCTTAGAATTTTGTTCTAGCTGAAATATTGCTGAACTCGACGTTAAACCTTAATTCTCTCACTCCTACAGATTTGGGTAGCATGTTGCCGCGATTGTTCGCTTTTGTGATAGAAGCATCAGCATCGTCATGAATGTGATCACACATGAATGCATACTGATAGTCAAAGCGGCATCCTTTGTATATTTGTAGAATTTATCAGAAGAAGTTCAAAGATTGGCAGAATTTCTAGAAGTACCTTGCGACAAGGCCTTACTGGAAAATATTGTGGAGAAATCCACGTTCGACAACGCGAAGAAAGAGCATGGAAAAATGTCAGAGGAGTTCGCACGTAAAGTGGTTGGCGACACAAACCCAAATCTGAGAAAAGGTATACTTTTTCTTTCTTCAGGAAAAAGGTGTGTATTGATTTATACAGGGAAGAAAACTGATCCATTTGTCAACGTCGGCATTTGACCATACACGAGGAATGCAAACAAAATTCAACTACATAATTGTCGTACTTGTTTTGCCATTGTAATTGTTCCAAATATCGCACGATGCTGAAGACGTAGGTTGATATATTAGATGTATGTAGCTGCGAAAACGAGAATATCACATTTTATCACATACTTTTCGAGCAGCAATATCACATTGTATCTCATACTTGTCGAGCAGCAATATCACATTGTATCTCATACTTGTCGAGCAGCAATATCACATTGTATCTCATACTTGTCGAGCAGCAATATCACATTGTATCTCATACTTGTCGAGCAGCAATATCACATTGTATCTCATACTTGTCGAGCTGCAATATCACATTGTATCTCATACTTGTCGAGCAGCAATATCACATTGTATCTCATACTTGTCGAGCAGCAATATCACATTGTATCTCATACTTGTCGAGCAGCAATATCACATTGTATCTCATACTTGTCGAGCAGCAATATCACATTGTATCTCATACTTGTCGAGCTGCAATATCACATTGTATCTCATACTTGTCGAGCAGCAATATCACATTGTATCTCATACTTGTCGAGCAGCAATATCACATTGTATCTCATACTTGTCGAGCAGCAGCATCACACTCGTGTATATATTGAATCAACTAAATGTTTTCGTGACATCATTGTCCTTTGGTATGCTCATTTTCACACCGGTTTAACCGTGTTTTCCTTTCTATACAGCAGCAACAGCAACGCATTATAGAAGTCAGATCAGACGTTCAATAATCAGCCATCGTCCATGATTATCGATAGACCTTCGAACGACAGATAGCAACGATTCCAAATATGGGAGAATTGAAATTTAAAAAAAAGTACAAGACGGATTACAAGCGTATGGTCCGTCATGCATAATTCAGCCATCGTCCATTATAGAATATCCGCGTCCATAATCCAAGGACCTATTCCATATAACAGCATTAACACCAAATTCCAAAAGACACTAGTAGTAGTATAAACACGGAAAAGGTCAACTTGACCTCTTTGCACTTAAACTTGAGGGGTAACTCGTGATTTCCCTAAAGAATCCGACAGGGGGCGCCACCAGCTCAAGGCATGTACTGACATATTATGGATTGCATCAGCCTTGGCTGTGTGCCAAGTGTTGACCACTATAGTTCGGTTAACCTTTGACCTTTGTATTCCTCCGCGGTGATGCGGTCATGTCTGGCGGTGATGCGGTCGCCTCCGCGGAGAAAAAGTAGTTCCCAGAATTCAAATACACTGCATGGTTCGATTGGGTCGTATGAGGTATCATTGTGAAGCTTATGTGAGGGGGCATCTGATGGGCTGGGTGCGGGGTTGAAATAGCGTCATTCTGCGCATGCGCGGTGGCCAAAGGGTATGGAAATAAACGTTTTCGGGTCTTTGTGGGCCACTGGTGGTCCTATGGAGTCGAGTGAGGTATCAATGGGAAGCATACATGAGGGGGAATCCGACGGGTGGGTGTGGGGTTGGAATATCGGCATTCTGCGCATGCGCAGACAGGGAATTGTGGGAAAAGGGTATGGAGATAGACGTTTTCGGGTCTTTGTGGGCCACTAGTGGTCCTATGGAGTCGAGTGAGGTATCAATGTGAAGCATACATGAGGGGGCATGCGACGGGTGCGTGTGGGGTTGGAATATCGGCATTCTGCGCATGCGCAGACAGGGAACTGTGGAAAAAGGGTATGGAAATAGACGTTTTGGGATCTAGGGGAGCGCCTAATGGGCCTATGGAGTCGTATGAGGTATTAATGTGCAGCACACATGAGGGGGCATCCCCCTGGACTAGTGTCTCGGTCGTGGCCACCAGTCTGCGCATGCGCAGACAGGGAATTGTGGGAAAAGGGTATGGAGATACACGTTTTGGGATCTCGGTAAGCCCCTAGTGGACCGATGGGGTCAAGTGAGGTATCAATGTGAAGCACACATGAGGGGGCATCTGACTGGACTAGTGGCTCGCGCAGACGGAATTGTGGGAAAAGGGTATGGACATAGACGTTTTAGGGTCGACATGGGCCACTATGGGTCCTATGGAGTCGTATGAGGTATCTATGTGAAGCATTCGTGAAGGCGCATCCGACAGAGTGGGTGACACGTGGAGCTGGCGTCATTCTGCGCATGCGCAGTAGACCAAGTGTATGAAAATAGACGTTTTGGGATCTAGGGGAGCCCCTAGTGGGCCGATGGGGTCGAGTGAGGTATCCATGTGAAGCACACATGAGGGAGCATCCGCCTGCACTAGCGCCTGGTCCGTGTTTGACATTCTGCGCATGCGCAGACAGGGAATTGTGGGAAAAGGGTATGGAAATAGACGTTTTCGGGTCTAGGTGGGCTACTATGGGTGCGATGGAGTCGTATGAGGTCTTATTTTGAAGCTCTCGTGAAGGGGCAGCCGCCTGGACTAGTGTGTCGTCCGTGTTCCACATTCTGCGCATGCGCAGACAGGGAATTGTGGGAAAAGGGTATGAAAATAGACGTTTTGGGATCTAGGGGAGTCCCTATTGGGCCGATAGAGTCGTATGAGGTATCGTTGTGCAGGATACGTGAGGGGGCATCCGTCTGGACTAGTGTGTCGACTATTTTCGATTTTCTGCGCGTGCGCAGACAGGGAATTGTGAGCAACGCCCGCCAACGCCAAGCTCAACGCTTCAACGTCCTGGTGAATTAGCCCAAAAGCTCTGATTTTTCTAGAATTGTCACTAATTCATTGGAAATGCAGTGACGCCCGTCAACGTCCGCCTTAACGCCTAGCATAACAACAAGGATGAGAGAACAACAACAACGAGTTTTTTTCATATAGTTTATTTTCCCCTCCGTCATAACATACCCACGCTGGAGGAGCCGCGTTGGGCATGTTTACAATTCAAGAATACTCTTGTCCAATCAGAGACCGCCATTTGGTCCTGCCATATTCGTTCTTGCCCGTTAGATGTATTCTCGGCTGTCCAATCAGAAGTCGCCGTTTCAGAAAGTTTCATCTTTGCTCGGTGTGACCTAATATGATTTTTACTCATTCATTCATCTGTCTGTACATCTGTTACAAGTCTCTCTTTCGAGATAATCGCGGCCATATTTTTCCATACAAGGAAAAAACGTCCTTTGGTGGCAAGCTCTCACTTCGCCCACTGGAAAAGCTCCTCTCTCCTCAGGCAAAGATCACACCCAGCCAAGGGTACACCTTCAAGGCAGGTCAGACATCGCTGGCGATGGTAGCGGAGATCCCCGGGCTCTCCTCTGGTTGAACTGTAACCCACACTGAATAAATCATCTATCATTTCCATAGTTATGGGTGGGTATATTTTGGTAACTCTTTTGGGGAGTCGAGCGGGAGCCGGCACCTTTTCGTCAATCTTCAACGATTGCTCGTCTGCCTTGGAATTGGCTGGCTTCTCCATTTGATCGGGTCTGGTACAGGTTGTGAGAATGTACACCTAACATGCGTGTTTCCCCATAGCCTCTTCCAAGTGACGCTTGGTCTTCACGATGGACCTGTGTGTGGGGTCGCCTTTCATTTCAAGGGGCAGCAGGCTATACCGCTTATAGATGGCCATGGCTGTTTTCCTGATGCAGGGTCGCATTTCGGTGTACGCCTGTTGTAAGTTATCCTGTCCGTCGTCTTAGATTACCGCAGCATAACTACGAATAGCTTCATTCATAATACGATCCCAGAAGGTAGGCTCTGCCTCACTTTCCTGGGATGTAGGCTGACTGTCTGAGGTCAAGCTCTCTGTATCAGTAGATATACTGTCAGCAATCTCGGTTTCGGTATCAGTCGATACACTCTCAGCCGCCTCAGTGGGCTCCTCGGTGTCGCATCATATCGTAATGTCTGGTGAACGTGCGTTCGCACTCAAAGCAAGTATAAGCCATGTCGACGGTTGAACGTCGACTGAGCGTGTTTTAGCAATACACTTCATTTTATAGACGCCCGTAACGCTTAGCTTAACGCTTCAGCGCCTTCGAGAATCCAGCGAAAGGAGATGAAAGGCATCCTCGACACTGGGATGAATCACTATCGGCTCTTCAATTCGGAACGGCGGATCGATCTCCATAGGTTCTTCCATTCGAGGATGTAGGGAAGGGAGATGAAAGGGCTCTTCAAATCGGGGCGGGGGATCGACCTCCATGGGTTCTTCCATTCAAGGATGCATTCCCATGGGAACTGAAATATCCGGTCTGGAGAGTGGCGAGCGTGATCCGTGTATGACACTATGGTGACGTTTCAATTGACTGGGATGTTTAAAGACTATATCACACTCTGCACATGTGTGAGTGGGTACTTCGTGGCATGCACGTCTGTGACAACGTAAACTGTCAAGGCGATGAAAGGGCTTCCAGCAACTCATACACGTGAACATTGTTGTAGAGTGTCTGCTGAGTGAAACGTCGACTGTGCGTGTTTTGTGAATACACTTGCTTTAATAACGCCAGTCAACGCCTAGCTTAACGCTTCAACGCCCTGGTGAACTAGCTCACAAGCTCTCATTTTTCTAGACACCAATACATCGAAATGCGATGACACCCGCCAACGTCCGTCTCAAAGCCTTAACGCCCGTCTCCATGCCTGTCTCAACGCGTTATGCCATGTCCATCATCATTGGACGTTGATGTTGGAGGTTGAAGAAGATAAGTTCCCGTCTCCAGCTGGGTCTCCATAAAGGTTTGAAATGCCTCATACAGGCTCAGCAATTTCTGGGCACGGGTAGTTGTGTTGGTATCCTCATTGGATATTATCTGTTTCTTATGCAGCAGAAGACATACGCGTGTCACCCATTGGATGTCATCTATGAGCGTGATAAGATGTGAAGGCATGCGTTGGTGCTGAACGGTGACTCCACCTTGCGCTGTATCAATAATAGCATCGACATTGGCTTGACGTAAGGCTTCGGCTAGAATATCCTCGTTGTCGGATTCAAACAAGTTGGACTCTGCAGTGCTCATGGTGAAATGAGGGGAGTGGTGCCGTGTGGTCCATTTATAGTGAGACGCTTTTGGTCTTAATGATGCGTTCGAACAAATATTTCTTTTGTGCTATTGCGGTGACATACGCCGCTTTCCAGTTCATGCCCGAGGGTTTCAACATCGACGCTGTTCTTTCGATTTGCATATGGACCGGGTCCTTGTCCAACAATTTCATATGGGTCAAGAGGTCGCCATACTGCTGACGTAAATCACGTCGTAGTCTGGGTGCCAAAGTATTATGGGCTAAGATTGCGGCTTCCTCTTTCGAATACCCTTTGCGGTGAAACTTGTTTCCTGTGGCCTCCAACATCTCCCCCATCTCGGCGTCCATTCTTTCTGTGAACAAATCCTTCCATAGCCTCGAGTTCACATTATGTTCATTCCCTTGTACGGGTACGGGTTGGTCTTTCACGGTTGGGTGGTATTCGGAGACTAATGGTATGAAGGGGACCTGTTGTACGGGAGCGGGTTGCTGTTTTTCCAGGAGTGGACTCGGTGGCTGCGGTGATGCCTCGCCGGGTAACAGGTGTGTCGTCAGCCGACGATCTTCGGGGGTATGGGCTTTTAAATTCGACCACCAAACACACGGATTTGAGCTCTGTCGATGGGGTTGGAGAACAACACAAAGTATTGCCAGTTCAAGGCAATATCTCTGGAAGCCTTCCCTTGAGGAAAGAGATTCTGAGTCAAATAGATGACGGACAGATTGCGATGATGGGACCCTTTGGTTAATAGGTCGGCGATTTTCGAATTGTCCTTGGCCGCACTCATCAGATCATCGAGCACTGCCACGTTGGTCTGCTCGGAATCGAAGTAAGAGGGTTCGTCTATGTCGTGAGGAATTCCTGGGACAAAGCTCACATTCTTTTTCCTGTTCTGATAGTACAGATCTGGATCTTTTTGCTCCAGTTCAATCTTTTAAGCACTCATTGCGTACTATTTTATATAACTAATTTTAAATTATCTCCTAGTGATTGTTTTGTCAATTTTACACAGATTTTTATCTTAAATTCTACACGTGTTTTATGTTTTTTCCTATAGATCTTTTACCGTTAATCTCTTAACTTGCTTATAATATCGTCTTAGTTTTACATGTGCTATCATATTGTATGTTTTGTGAATTTATCTACCGTCTGTGATATATGCTTATGTATAATGTTATAACCTATATGTATATTATTATTATTATTATTATTTTTTTTTTTTTTTTTTTTCTTCTTTTCTTAATTTGTTGTTTTAATATTTGTATATATAGTCTTTAGTTTAATCTTAGTTTACGGAGCCTGTAAATGGGTCCTCTGGGCCCGTTGGTCATCCTTGGAAATAAATAAATAAATAAATAAATAAATAAATAAATTCTGTAATCGCATAGTTTCGTAGGCGGGCTGCCATTGGCTATAACACCAAACAACACGTGTCGGAGCTGGGGTTGCCACACCTTCCTCTAAGAACTTCATCACCCAGGACGTCTTTCCACACCCCGTGGGGCCGCTCACCGTCATCGTATACGGATGTTCTACGCCACTTGGTGGACCTATAGCGGGACTTGGTGGTGTCTCTTGTCCATGCGTTAGACGCATATGTCTGAGCATATTGTCGCGACGAGAGAGTGTCTTTTGACAGAACGGGCATGTACTCGACATGGTACCCGGTCAAAGGATGGATACAGACTGAGGCTAATGGTGTACAAACGACCTTATATGACCACTCACTCACTCACTCACTCACCGTCGTTAATGCGTTCATGCGTTAAGACGGGCATTGTGCACTCACTCACTCACTCACTCACTCACTCACTCGCGCGCATACACTCACACTCACAGGTAACGCTACCAGGTAGTTGGATGGAAAAATAGGCCGTTCTCTACTCCAAATGCACTCCTTCGCACCTCCGAAACTCCCGCTTTCGCTACTACTCTCACTGATGACGTCACCAGTGACGTCACAGGTGACGTGGACATCCCTTCAAGTCGTAGTCTACACCCCAAGAGTTACAAAATAACATTTTCCTAGACACATTCGGACCAATAATGGTGCATATCGGCCTCAAAATGTCTATTTCCATACTACGGTCTGCCTGCGCATGCGCAGAATGACGATATTCCTAAAACCCATCCGCCCAGGCGGAGGCGCCCTCACGTATGCATCAAATTGATACCTCATTCGACTCAATCAGACCATTAGTGGCCCACCTAGACCCCAAAACGTTCCTTCCAATGCACTTTTCCCACAATTCCCTGTCTGCGCACGCGCAGAATGGTGACAACGGTCGAGACACTAGTCCAGGCGGATGCCCCCTCACGTATCCTGCACGACACCTCATACGACTCCATCGGTTCACTAG
>JAVTVY010024460.1:0-94829 GCA_036873755.1 Hanleya hanleyi
TACCCTTCGGCCGCCGCGCATGCGCAGAAGGCCGATAGTTCAACCCCACACCCAGCCCATCAGATGCCCCTTCACGAATGCTTCACATCGATACCTCACTCGACCCCATTGGTCCATTAGGGCTCCCCTAGCTCCAAAACGTCTATTTCCATACCCTTCGGCCACCGCGCATGCGCAGAATGCCGATACTTGAACCCCACACCCAGCCCATCAGATGCCCCTTCACGAATGCTTCACTTTTGATACCTCACTCGATCCCATTGGACCATTAGGGGCTCCCCTAGCTCCAAAACGTCTATTTCCATACCCTTGGGCCACCGCGCATGCGCAGAATGCCGATATTTCAACCCCCCACCCCCAGCCCATCAGATGCCCCTTCACGAATGCTTCACATCGATACCTCACTGACCCCACTGACCAGTAGTCAATCTCCTAGCTCCAAAAAGGCTATTTTCATACTCCTTGGCTCCCGCGCATGCGCAGAATGCCGATAGTTCAACCCCGCGCCCAGCCCATCAGATGCCCTTCTTCACCTAACCTTCAATTTGATACCTCACTCGGACCCCCATCGGACCCTTAGGGCTCCCCTAGCTCCAAAAAGGCTATTTTCATACCCTTTTCCGGCCGCCGCGCATGCGCAGAATGACGATATTTCAACCCCACACCCAGCCCATTAGATGCTCCTTCACCTAACCTTCACTTTGATACCACTCGACCCCATCGGACCATTTTATCTAGGGACTACTTTTTCTCCGCGGAAGCTTTTTCCCGAGACCGAATCACCGCCAAAACCACGGCCATGAATCACCGCGCATGAATACATTTTTTTTTTTTTTTTTTTGCCGGAACTTTTTTTTTGCCCGAACATGCCCGAACATGCCGTCCACCTCCCACACACTAAAACCGGCCGCCATCTTATCCCACCTCCCACACTAAAACAGGCCGCCATCTTGTCCCACCTCCCACACAACACACAAATACGGGCCGCCATCTTGTCCCACCTCCCACACAACACACTAAAACGGACCGCCATCTTGTCCCACCTCCCACACGACACTAAAACAGGCCGCCATCTTGTTCCACCTCCCACACGACACTAAAACTCGCCACCATCTTGTCCCACCTCCCACACGACACTAAAACCGGCCGCCATCTTGTCCCACCTCCCACACAACACACAAAAACACACAAATACGGCCCGCCATCTTGTCCCACCTCCCACACAACACACTAAAACCAACCGCCATCTTGTCCCACCTCCCACACGACACTAAAACAGGCCGCCATCTTGTCCCACCTCCCACACGACACTAAAACCGGCCGCCATCTTGTCCCACCTCCCACACTACACTAAAACAGGCCACCATCTTGTCCCACCTCCCACTGTCCCTCACGCGCACATCCACACTTATGACGTCACCACCAATTCTGCACATGCGCAGTCTAACTACATCCACGCATTTGATTGGTCAATATTCATCATTGATCTCTATGACCTCTACATCCGGGTTTACACTGACTTATCTTGCCCGCTGTATACTACTGATGTTGCTGTCTTTAAGAGAATGGTTATTGAAAGTATATGTATGAAGTCCGTGAAGATTTTATTATCCATGCTGTCCTTTACTGGCTCAGATGACCTGCATATTAAGCCTATCTGGACTGGGAAGGGAGTTTGTTTGGGAGGCGGATTCCACAGCCCTAGAGAACTTTTCTCTCCTACTCCTATACGGAACGGAGAAGAAACAGAGAACTGAAACTTTGTCACTTTGTAGCTTATTGTACTGGGGTCATTTGAGTCTACTTGCAACCTCCCCCCACCCTCCCCGGCCCCCGAAAAGGGAATAATCGATAAATATCAAAATGGCAGCCTTGTGGGGTACCAGAAAAGTGACCCTCCCCGCAAAATTTCTGCGTATCTTCCTATGCAAATGGACAAAATCTATTTTAGTTCATATCCGATGATTATTTACTAATTTATCAGTAGTTGGATAATGAAAATATTCGAGGAAAGAAAAACAAAAAAACAGCCGAAAAATGTCTTCAGCGAGATGGTCTCATTGTGATGCAATCAGTTCGGTCATCTTGGATATAGGGTCTAGCTCCCAAGTCTATGGGATAAAGAAAATATTTCGGAGGGAGGGGGAGGGTTGAATCACTATTCCGGTACACACAAAATGGCCCATGTAAGATAGGTTAAGCGGAGATTAATACAAAGATCTGTACAAAAAATTTCTGAAGGTTCTTCACACTTCTGTACGGTAATTTACAATTGCACGTTTGTATCGAATTATTTGAAATAAAAGCGGGGCGTCAGTCAAGTTATTCAAACATATGTACCGGAGCTTCAAAACAAATAAAGCCGAGCAGACACCAAATAATCTTGCGGCTAAGAAATTTTAATGCTTATGGGAGGTTTGTAAATCCTCAGTTGTATCGACTCAAGGATCCAGTGCGACTTCACCAAACTCGTCGAAAGCCCCAATATATTATTCCTTCCCCTCTCCCTTCTTTGTATTCTTGTCATGGAGCTCGGATCCTACACTCGGATGAGTGGTGCGCTCAATGGTGAATAGTCATTGGTTAAATTCCATTAGTTTCCCAGACTGATTGTTGGCTAATGACATTATTTTCTCATTCACTTATTGCATCTATAACAAGCGTCTGAAACAATGAGTCGGTCAGAGTAATGACATTCTGTAATTGATCGGGTACGTCTTCGTCTGTCAGAACCGAGAATGGTAGGCATGGTGGGTCCGTGTTAGAGCAGATTGTTTGAGGGGGTATCCAGACAAATCTGGACAATTATTGATAATCACGAAATATTATATTATTTGTAGTCAACCAGAAAGGTTTAACATCTCAGGCTGATGTTATCGTTCTTATGCGATCATGACTACAATGACCAGGCAAATGTCTGATTATTGCTGGGACAATTTTTACACTTCGATAAATCATCGGGTTCAAACACACAATCACCGTACCAAACTTTAGGGTCAACAGCATGATCCATTGAGTAAACATTTAACCTGTGTGGGACTAAACTGTCAGCCTCATAAACTAGTGGTTTAATATTCAAAACGTCTGCCACCTTGAGGTTTGCCTCAAACCACAGAATGACTTTAGTCGTCGCCTCTCAACTTTGCTCAGACCATAGAGCGACTTTGGTGGTGGTCTCTCACCTTGCCTCAAACCATAGAGTGAATATGGTCGTGGTCTCTCATCTTGTCCCAAACCATAAATAGCTTTGGTGATCGTCTCCCACCTTGCCCCAAACCAGAGTTTCTTTGGTTGTCGTCTCTCACTTTATAACAAACCATAGAGTGACTTTGGTCTTCGACTCCCACCTTGTAGCAAACCATAGAGTGAATTTGGTTGTCGTCGTTGTCTCCCACCTTGTCCCAAACCGTAGACTCAATCAGTCACTGATTATCGTCTTTGTCTCCCACCTTGTCCCAAACCGTAGACTGATTATCGTCTTTGTCTCCCACCTTGTCCCAAACCGTAGACTGATTATCGTCGTTGTCTCCCACCTTATCCCAAACCGTAGACTGATTATCGTCGTTGTCTCCCACCTTATCCCAAACCGTAGACTGATTATCGTCGTTGTCTCCCACCTTGTCCCAAACCGTAGACTGATTGTCGTCGTTGTCTTCCACCTTGTCCCAAACCGTAGACTGATTATCGTCGTTGTCTCCCACCTTGTCCCAAACCGTAGACTGATTGTCGTCGTTGTCTCCCACCTTATCCCAAACCGTAGACTGATTATCGTCGTTGTCTCCTACCTTGTCCCAAACCGTATAGTGACTTTGCTCGTCATCGTGCGACAAACCATACATTATCTTCAGTTGTCTTCTACTATTCTCACCTTCAAAGTATCAGGGCAATGTATTTTGGCTGCGAAGTTTGTTAGTGGCTTGTTCTTGCATCTCTGCATGTGATGATGATAAGAGGCGCTGTGGTCCTTACAGTCTATGTATCCACATGAACAGCTACAATAAAAGAAATATCTCTCCATCACTTGTGAAGGATGTACTCTCCATCACTTGTGAAGGATGTACTCTCCATCACTTGTGAAGGATGTACTCAAGGTATCGGCATTTTGGATCATGTGACTTCTTGTCAGTACGCCAGTTTTTATCCCTTCACCCTCACATGTTATTACGCCAGTTTTTATCCCTTCACCCTCACATGTTATTTCTAATTCATACAGGCGAGTATTGCATCATCAAATATGGCCGTTGCCGCTGTCTTGGATTTCACATAAATATTCATATATTTGTTCTCTGGGTCATATATTTTAACAGGATGTATGCGTTGATTGATGACAATATTGTTATTGCTTTATATACACATGATTCGTGAAATATGGCCTCTGCCGCCATGATGGATTCCTGTTTCATGTACATGAAGGTTTAATGCCATGCCTATCTTATGAAAGGATGTATTGATTGGTTTCAAAATTGAGAATTGACTTCATATAGTTTAGGTCAAATTTGGTATTGCTTTCGCAACGCAAAGATGAGCCATCAAATATGGCCGCTGTTGCCATCTTCTATCTGTCATACATGCACATGGAATATGTATTTCCCAGGTTCTTCACACGATACATGCATCGATTTCAAATTTGAGGGAGTGTCTTATAGTTGTGGGCAAAGTTGCTATTGCTTTTCGCTATCTGTTATTCTCTGCATCATTAATTTATCATGGAAATATTAACCGATTAACTTAACCTTGGACTACTGTCACATGATATCAGTGGATGTTAACCTTGGACTACTGTCATATGATATCAGTGGAGGTTGAACATCAGTAGAGTGCTACAATTTACTTTCGAGGGTGATCCAGTCTTTTTTTCTTTACTCGTCCAACGTTAACCTACAGAAAATGAAAATAATATTATAAAGAGCAAAAAGTAAGAAGAAATTTAAACCGTTCTCCACGGCAGTGGCAGGAGTCTGCTATAACTAATACCGCTTGTGGATGACCGTTTGAGAATTATAAATCGTTTTGTCTTCACCATTATCGTGTTTCTATATACTATTGTGATAAATGGTGGCTCGTGCGGTTAGTGACGTTTCAGTGCTTTCGTTGAAATACATGTTATGTATGCATGGTTTCTATACTGATACTGCATGTATGTTTGCTGGCGTTTCGCTTCAAACAAAGAACATGGGTTCGATGGCTGATCGCTCTCCCATTTGTTATCACAAACCACAGTAAAGCATGGCATTATGAGATTGATTATAATGACGTACACTCTGAAACAAGGGCGACGTGCGATTTCGAGTAAATAATTTGAAGGGAGTGGACTTTAACACCGCGTAACGTGATCAATAGCATGTGGTTACGTGATCAATAGCGTGTGGTTACGTGATCAATAGCGTGTGGTAACGTGATCAATAGCATGTGGTTACGTGATCAATAGCATGTGGTTACGTGATCAATAGCATGTGGTTACGTGATCAATAGCATGTGGTTACGTGATCAACATCATGTGGTTACGTGATCAATAGCATGTGGTTACGTGATCAATAGCGTGTGGTTACGTGATCAATAGCGTGTGGTAACGTGATCAATAGCATGTGGTTACGTGATCAATAGCATGTGGTTACGTGATCAATAGCATGTGGTTACGTGATCAATAGCATGTGGTTACGTGATCAATAGCATGTGGTTACGTGAACTGAGAGAAGTGGAACTGTTCCGTACTCCCCTGCACTATACTATTACTATACTGCCATTGACCTCACATGTATAAACGATTCCAGGTCACGAGCATTGATCATTACCACCATCCGGTCATTACACGAACGATTACTGAAGACGTTCATCCAGCAGACGCCATCCAAAGACTTCAGTTTATGGATGTGAATCCATTAGTCTAATGGACTACGACTAAATATTGACTGTCGGCTCTGATGCTTGCTATGTATAGACTAACAATAAATGGTGGTCAACATTGAGTCAGTTATGGTCAACATTGAGTCAGTTATGGTCAACATTGAGTCAGTTATGGTCAACATTGAGTCAGTATGGTCAACATTGAGTCATTTATGGTCAACATTGAGTCAGTTATGTCCAGTGGAGGATCTACGCCTTATTCTGCACTGGAAACATTTCAATCATGCCAGTGATACAATGAACACGCCATAAGCCGAGGAAGAATTTTTTCCGCATAAAATATTGGAAGTGAAAGCAGATTAACACTGGTTAATCGGATCAATAACATGTCATAACGCCAAAATACAACAAAATCGTTTTTGCCAAATTAAGCTACGGACGAATTCGCCAGCTAGCTTTTAATGGTAGGCCGGGGAATATTTGACCTTCTACGGGCTAAGACGTGTCATTCGCTTTGACGATCGCAAGTCATCATTGCTACTTGAATTAGGAAAGCCAAAAACGGCAGAGGATAAGTGGGGAGCAAAGGAGACCTGGGAAGAGAAGAAATATTGAAAAGAATTTGACTTAAATGGATAGAGTGGATAAAGTAAAAAAATCGGTTGATAATCTGTATTCTTCTCTGTATATAAGGTTGTTGTAACCCAGAAAGCGTCCAGGAGCATGGCATGGATCTCTTATTTGCTGTAGGTTATTTCCATATTACAAGGAGACGTCTGATTGGAATACAAATACACCTTGTAATTGTCAATCTTTAAATGGTAACCGTTGAATGTGATTAAAGTGTGATCCAATATGATTAATATGCTACATGTTATCGTAATACGTTACTATGATGGTAATACGTTACTATGATGGTAATACGTTACTATGATGGTAATACGTTACTATGATGGTAATACGTTACTATGATGGTAATACGTTACTATGATGGTAATACGTTACTATGATGGTAATACGTTACTATGATGGTAATTACGTTACTATGATGGTAATACGTTACTATGATGGTAATACGTTACTATGATGGTAATACGTTACTATGATGGTAATACGTTACTATGATGGTAATTACGTTACTATGATGGTAATACGTTACTATGATGGTAATACGTTACTATGATGGTAATACGTTACTATGATGGTAATACGTTACTATGATGGTAATGACGTTACTATGATGGTAATACGTTACTATGATGGTAATACGTTACTATGATGGTAATACGTTACTATGATGGTAATACGTTACTATGATGGTAATACGTTACTATGATGGTAATACGTTACTATGATGGTAATACGTTACTATGATGGTAATTGCGGGGGATGATGCCAGATTTATCGACAAGAGCAGTCCAAATTTGGAAGATCTTAAATAGATACGCTGATCAACATATAAATGTTTCTCGTGCCCTTATGTGTATGTGTATTGGATGAAATTGTTGACATTGTGATTAAAGCTGGAGCAGAGCAGTGATGAGAAATTCTGAAGAATATAAACTAGCGGCATCCTTTGAATATGCATTTACCATAGCTATAAATATTACATGAAAGTTTGCAATCTTGCCATTTATTATTGAAAACCTATTATTTGAGTTCTTTTGGAAAGATTCTAGCCCTAACCTACTCTGTCTTGATTCCATTGGCATTTTACAAAAGAAAAACTCTCAATAGCGGGCAATAATTGGACAGCTAATGCCGTCTCAATAAAAGATAGAAATAGAGGAGGATTTAACAGGGCTAATCTTATCAATAACATGTCGTTACATCAGATACAACAAAGTGGTCTATGCCGAATTGTGCTTCAAGCGGTCTTGTATCGACGCGTTGTCGTAAAACTATCGCGGTTCGTGGGTACTGGTTAACTAAGTTTATAAGGACTCAGTGTCCGTGACAGTCAACACGATCTCGTAACTCGGGGGATTTACAGCCTGAAAGATACTGTTAAACGATTTTCCTTGTTTTATTTATTTTGCCCCGATTTTGGTGGAATAATTCAAAGATTTCGTGCCAAAGCTGTATAAATCTTCTGACCGCTTCAGCTCTCTCCCGTCCTTATGTAAAACTATGCAATATACTACAATGTGGTTTATGCCTCTGACTGCTCTGCCTGGCCTGAAATGAATGACTGATGTATGCTCGTCCTTATCAACAATAGTCGTTTGAACTAGTTTGTATATAGAGAACGGAAAACAGTTCTCTTTGGTAAGATGCTGAAGGGTCCTGTGGAATACCACAAAGAACAATCATAGAGAATCCTCTGGAAAAATCCAATAGGATCATGTATAAGAATTACTATAATAATATATCCAATAGGATCATGTATAAGAATTACTATAATAATATATCCCATAGGATCCTGTGAGGTTTTGATCCCAAACCGGCGAGACTCTCATGAGGATCATTGAACACGTTAACGATTTCTAAAGAATCTTTTGGGGGAAACTTGAAAAAGTTACTTTTATATGATTTGTTTAAATCCCATAAGAAGCTAAGGATATTTTCTATGGGGCATTTTTTATCATGATCCTCATCCATCTCCAAATTCTTTGGGGGAAATACAGGTAAAAAGCCATCCACGACCAAGTTGAATCGTCAATGAAATATAAATGAAATGTCCTTGCTTATTCTCAACTGCAGTCAATTCTATATGCTTTTGAAGGATCCATTGCTGTCAAAGTTTATTACCGGTATTGTCACGGATGTGGGGACATTTACATATCCACCATCCATTGATCGGTTTTATTCCATTGCAACCTTACCAAGTCAATAATAGCCGGACCAATAATATCCCTAAAACCTCCGGTGCCTAAATCTTCTACAAAATACAAAATAATAGCCACTTACTTGAAAGATGGAAACGGTCAACGGTCATCAATGCTGATGGAAAGACAAGATGAAAGCGGTCAGCAGTCACTAATGATGCTGGGAAGACAAATACAGAACCGGTTCAACATGGAACATGCTGATGTTGCTGTCTTTAAGAGAATGGTTATTGAAAGTATATGTATGAAGTCCGTGAAGATTTTATTATCCATGCTGTCCTTTACTGGCTCAGATGACCTGCATATTAAGCCTATCTGGACTGGGAAGGGAGTTTGTTTGGGAGGCGGATTCCACAGCCCTAGAGAACTTTTCTCTCCTACTCCTATACGGAACGGAGAAGAAACAGAGAACTGAAACTTTGTCACTTTGTAGCTTATTGTACTGGGGTCATTTGAGTCTACTTGCAACCTCCCCCCACCCTCCCCGGCCCCCGAAAAGGGAATAATCGATAAATATCAAAATGGCAGCCTTGTGGGGTACCAGAAAAGTGACCCTCCCCGCAAAATTTCTGCGTATCTTCCTATGCAAATGGACAAAATCTATTTTAGTTCATATCCGATGATTATTTACTAATTTATCAGTAGTTGGATAATGAAAATATTCGAGGAAAGAAAAACAAAAAAACAGCCGAAAAATGTCTTCAGCGAGATGGTCTCATTGTGATGCAATCAGTTCGGTCATCTTGGATATAGGGTCTAGCTCCCAAGTCTATGGGATAAAGAAAATATTTCGGAGGGAGGGGGAGGGTTGAATCACTATTCCGGTACACACAAAATGGCCCATGTAAGATAGGTTAAGCGGAGATTAATACAAAGATCTGTACAAAAAATTTCTGAAGGTTCTTCACACTTCTGTACGGTAATTTACAATTGCACGTTTGTATCGAATTATTTGAAATAAAAGCGGGGCGTCAGTCAAGTTATTCAAACATATGTACCGGAGCTTCAAAACAAATAAAGCCGAGCAGACACCAAATAATCTTGCGGCTAAGAAATTTTAATGCTTATGGGAGGTTTGTAAATCCTCAGTTGTATCGACTCAAGGATCCAGTGCGACTTCACCAAACTCGTCGAAAGCCCCAATATATTATTCCTTCCCCTCTCCCTTCTTTGTATTCTTGTCATGGAGCTCGGATCCTACACTCGGATGAGTGGTGCGCTCAATGGTGAATAGTCATTGGTTAAATTCCATTAGTTTCCCAGACTGATTGTTGGCTAATGACATTATTTTCTCATTCACTTATTGCATCTATAACAAGCGTCTGAAACAATGAGTCGGTCAGAGTAATGACATTCTGTAATTGATCGGGTACGTCTTCGTCTGTCAGAACCGAGAATGGTAGGCATGGTGGGTCCGTGTTAGAGCAGATTGTTTGAGGGGATATCCAGACAAATCTGGACAATTATTGATAATCACGAAATATTATATTATTTGTAGTCAACCAGAAAGGTTTAACATCTCAGGCTGATGTTATCGTTCTTATGCGATCATGACTACAATGACCAGGCAAATGTCTGATTATTGCTGGGACAATTTTTACACTTCGATAAATCATCGGGTTCAAACACACAATCACCGTACCAAACTTTAGGGTCAACAGCATGATCCATTGAGTAAACATTTAACCTGTGTGGGACTAAACTGTCAGCCTCATAAACTAGTGGTTTAATATTCAAAACGTCTGCCACCTTGAGGTTTGCCTCAAACCACAGAATGACTTTAGTCGTCGCCTCTCAACTTTGCTCAGACCATAGAGCGACTTTGGTGGTGGTCTCTCACCTTGCCTCAAACCATAGAGTGAATATGGTCGTGGTCTCTCATCTTGTCCCAAACCATAAATAGCTTTGGTGATCGTCTCCCACCTTGCCCCAAACCAGAGTTTCTTTGGTTGTCGTCTCTCACTTTATAACAAACCATAGAGTGACTTTGGTCTTCGACTCCCACCTTGTAGCAAACCATAGAGTGAATTTGGTTGTCGTCGTTGTCTCCCACCTTGTCCCAAACCGTAGACTCAATCAGTCACTGATTATCGTCTTTGTCTCCCACCTTGTCCCAAACCGTAGACTGATTATCGTCTTTGTCTCCCACCTTGTCCCAAACCGTAGACTGATTATCGTCGCTGTCTCCCACCTTATCCCAAACCGTAGACTGATTATCGTCGTTGTCTCCCACCTTATCCCAAACCGTAGACTGATTATCGTCGTTGTCTCCCACCTTGTCCCAAACCGTAGACTGATTGTCGTCGTTGTCTTCCACCTTGTCCCAAACCGTAGACTGATTATCGTCGTTGTCTCCCACCTTGTCCCAAACCGTAGACTGATTGTCGTCGTTATCTCCCACCTTATCCCAAACCGTAGACTGATTATCGTCGTTGTCTCCTACCTTGTCCCAAACCGTATAGTGACTTTGCTCGTCATCGTGCGACAAACCATACATTATCTTCAGTTGTCTTCTACTATTCTCACCTTCAAAGTATCAGGGCAATGTATTTTGGCTGCGAAGTTTGTTAGTGGCTTGTTCTTGCATCTCTGCATGTGATGATGATAAGAGGCGCTGTGGTCCTTACAGTCTATGTATCCACATGAACAGCTACAATAAAAGAAATATCTCTCCATCACTTGTGAAGGATGTACTCTCCATCACTTGTGAAGGATGTACTCTCCATCACTTGTGAAGGATGTACTCAAGGTATCGGCATTTTGGATCATGTGACTTCTTGTCAGTACGCCAGTTTTTATCCCTTCACCCTCACATGTTATTACGCCAGTTTTTATCCCTTCACCCTCACATGTTATTTCTAATTCATACAGGCGAGTATTGCATCATCAAATATGGCCGTTGCCGCTGTCTTGGATTTCACATAAATATTCATATATTTGTTCTCTGGGTCATATATTTTAACAGGATGTATGCGTTGATTGATGACAATATTGTTATTGCTTTATATACACATGATTCGTGAAATATGGCCTCTGCCGCCATGATGGATTCCTGTTTCATGTACATGAAGGTTTAATGCCATGCCTATCTTATGAAAGGATGTATTGATTGGTTTCAAAATTGAGAATTGACTTCATATAGTTTAGGTCAAATTTGGTATTGCTTTCGCAACGCAAAGATGAGCCATCAAATATGGCCGCTGTTGCCATCTTCTATCTGTCATACATGCACATGGAATATGTATTTCCCAGGTTCTTCACACGATACATGCATCGATTTCAAATTTGAGGGAGTGTCTTATAGTTGTGGGCAAAGTTGCTATTGCTTTTCGCTATCTGTTATTCTCTGCATCATTAATTTATCATGGAAATATTAACCGATTAACTTAACCTTGGACTACTGTCACATGATATCAGTGGATGTTAACCTTGGACTACTGTCATATGATATCAGTGGAGGTTGAACATCAGTAGAGTGCTACAATTTACTTTCGAGGGTGATCCAGTCTTTTTTTCTTTACTCGTCCAACGTTAACCTACAGAAAATGAAAATAATATTATAAAGAGCAAAAAGTAAGAAGAAATTTAAACCGTTCTCCACGGCAGTGGCAGGAGTCTGCTATAACTAATACCGCTTGTGGATGACCGTTTGAGAATTATAAATCGTTTTGTCTTCACCATTATCGTGTTTCTATATACTATTGTGATAAATGGTGGCTCGTGCGGTTAGTGACGTTTCAGTGCTTTCGTTGAAATACATGTTATGTATGCATGGTTTCTATACTGATACTGCATGTATGTTTGCTGGCGTTTCGCTTCAAACAAAGAACATGGGTTCGATGGCTGATCGCTCTCCCATTTGTTATCACAAACCACAGTAAAGCATGGCATTATGAGATTGATTATAATGACGTACACTCTGAAACAAGGGCGACGTGCGATTTCGAGGAAATAATCTGAAGGGAGTGGACTTTAACACCGCGTAACGTGATCAATAGCATGTGGTTACGTGATCAATAGCGTGTGGTTACGTGATCAATAGCGTGTGGTAACGTGATCAATAGCATGTGGTTACGTGATCAATAGCATGTGGTTACGTGATCAATAGCATGTGGTTACGTGATCAATAGCATGTGGTTACGTGATCAATAGCGTGTGGTTACGTGATCAATAGCGTGTGGTAACGTGATCAATAGCATGTGGTTACGTGATCAATAGCATGTGATTACGTGATCAATAGCATGTGGTTACGTGATCAATAGCATGTGGTTACGTGATCAATAACATGTGGTTACGTGATCAATAGCATGTGGTTACGTGAACTGAGAGAAGTGGAACTGTTCCGTACTCCCCTGCACTATACTATTACTATACTGCCATTGACCTCACATGTATAAACGATTCCAGGTCACGAGCATTGATCATTACCACCATCCGGTCATTACACGAACGATTACTGAAGACGTTCATCCAGCAGACGCCATCCAAAGACTTCAGTTTATGGATGTGAATCCATTAGCTTCCACCTATCTATATCGGTAGTGAAGCTATCAGTATTCAAACATATCAGCTATATGGAAAAAACATCATCACCTCTTGCTGACATTGAAACTGTTGACCGCTTCTCTCTTCCAAGAAACCATGTTTTATTTTTATTATTTTCAGTTCATACACATTTGGAATTAGTGCTAACTTCATGAGAAATAATTCTTTCGATTATTGACGCGTAAATTCTCTAATGGACTACGACTAAATATTGACTGTCGGCTCTGATGCTTGCTATGTATAGACTAACAATAAATGGTGGTCAACATTGAGTCAGTTATGGTCAACATTGAGTCAGTTATGGTCAACATTGAGTCAGTTATGGTCAACATTGAGTCAGTATGGTCAACATTGAGTCATTTATGGTCAACATTGAGTCAGTTATGTTCAACATTGAGTCAGTTATAGTTGTAATGCAAAGGCGGGTCAAGATACAGTTTAGCGATGTCATAATTGCTCCTGTCATAATTGCTCCTGTCATAATTCGGATAAAAAAATCTGTTATCATAAAATGAGAATCGCCTCAAAAACTTGAATTGCATCTCCTTCCTAACTAAACTGTAGACATCCATGCAAACATGTTGAGACAGCGCGGGGGAAAGCAATGTTCTAAAGAATGGATGCACGTTTAGAATTCAGATAAACGATATGCCAGATTCGTATAATATGCTACAACTAACGAGTAAACACGGTAACAACATGACCACATCCGACTGCCATTTCAGCCATTAAAGTGTCATGTACTTGTTCGATTTGACACAATGCCTTGTTTTATTTAATGAGTGCTGATATCATTAATTAATGAGTGCTGATATCATTAATTATAAAGAGTTACAAGGTCACAGTTTAGAGCAGCAGAGCCGATATAGTTGAATACGATATTATAGAAGTTATAGCGTTATCGGCCATCAGGCAAACCGTCTGAAATGGTTGAGTGATCATAGGTATTGATCGGAAAGTGGGGGCGAAGTTATCTGTCAGTGAGGCTTAGATTAGCCGACTAATTTGATCGAGTCTTCGATGAAACCCACGGCTCGTGAGAATACGGAGAGAGAGAAACAGTTTGTGGTTAGAATGGACGGGTCTTAGAGTAGTACCTTACACACTACCCTGATGGATCTTGGACTAGTACCTTATCCTGCCCTCACAGGCCTTAGACTAGTACCTGACCCGGCCCTCACGTGTCTTAGACTGGGACCTGTCCCTATCCGGTCCATCCCTTATGTAAGAACACACGAGAGAAGCGTCGTTGATATACCAGGGAAATATTCACACATCTCTGTAAGAAATCACCCCAATGGATGAGGTCTATCATCTATCAAACTCACATAATTTCTTCACGAAAGTGTAGCAGTATTTCAGTATTAAACTGGGGTTAAGGAGGAATGTACGTTTAGTTGAGTACCAAATTGCTGTTAGGGAGGAATGTATGTGAAGTCGAGAGTCAAAGCGGTGTTAGGGAGGGATGCACGGGTTGTCGAGAGTCAAAGCGGTGTTAGAGAGGAATGCACGTGAAGTCGAGTGTCAATTAAAGCGGGTTTAAGACTTACGGTCAGATGTGTTTCATAACTATCACGTTCATGTTTCAGCTAAAAAAACACATATTTTTCCACCATAGTGTACATGTAGTTATGTGTCCAATCGGGGTTAGGAAGGAATGTACGTGAAGTCGAGTGTCAAAGCGGAGTGAGGGACGGAAGTTGATGAAGTCCAGTGTCAAAACGGTCTTAGCGAGAGATGTAAGTTACGTCGACTGACAAAGCGTTGTTAGCGAGGAATGTACGTGAAGTCGAGTTTTAAAGCGGTGTTGAGGAGGAATATATGGGAAATCGAGTATCGATTAAAGCGGGTTTAGGAATTAGGTTTAGGTATGTTTCATGTGGGTTATTGTATTTCGACATTAAACAACATTTTTGGAGTTCTGCTACATTCACACTTTCTCGTACACACTGGATATAGTACGAGACGAGGAAGACCAGGTTAATCTCACGTGCAAACTAGCAAAGACCTCGGCATATAGGTGTATACTAGGTTTATTTAACTTGAGTGAAATTGAGCAAAATATTTCGGTGCAGAACGTGGTTTGTTAAAACAAAACTTTACTGATGCGGTCAACGAAGTGTGATTAAGCTCGCATAGATGGCCTTCAACACGAGTCCGTTATCTCCCCACAGTATGTCAATGAATCTTGGATATACTTCCTCAAAAACCGCTTGAAATGATTCATTGGTGTTCCTTTGCTACAGCGAATTCTACAGTCGCATATTATTGGAGAACGTTGCTACGTAAACTGTAGAGCAAGTCAGATTGATAAACATTTGATCACATTGGCCCTATATCGTGGAATACCATGTTTGTATTAATAAGTCAATCCCGTAAACCTGATCACCGCTGATATAAACCCGCATAAATTCCGGATAAATATGTATCACTTATCGGAAATAACTGTTTACAAATTAGAACCAGGTTTGTACATGCGAATTGGGTATTATTTGAAGCTTAAGCATTAATTTTGGCAACCATCAATTACCGTATCGGATCTAAAGAGCGGAAAACGGATCGGCAAGCATCACTGAGTTGATTAGTCCGTGCTTGTTCCGGGAGTTACGTGCTAACGCCGTGTCTTCTGGGCAGATGTAATCAAGGGGGTAGAGTAAAAGGTTTATCATTACCGCCCGTAAGACGGCCGCACCAGCGAGTAAAAGCCGCTTATCATAGGAGTAGTGACAGTTGGCGATTAAAACAAGGGAAGCTTTAAGATATGGAAGTAGGAATAGAGACATCCACCTACGAAAACAAGATCATGAAGACGTCCTCAGGCCTTAACATTCTTATACCTTCTCGATGTGAAGGCAGTAAATTAGGTTTATTTATAACATGATTGGATCTATAGGCGTATAAATGTCGCATATTTTTAAGCCATTATAGCGAGTACGACGACACATGATTAAGGTATAATATACCTATACGGTTATCAAATAGACGACACATGATTAAGGTATAATATACCTATATGGTTATCAAATAGACGACACATGATTAAGGTATAATATACCTATACGGTTATCAAATAGACGACACATGATTAAGGTATAATATACCTATACGGTTATCAAATAGACGACACATGATTAAGGTATAATATACCTATACGGTTATCAAATAGACGACACATGATTAAGGTATAATATACCTATACGGTTATCAAATAGACGACACATGATTAAGGTATAATATACCTATACGGTTATCAAATAGACGACACATGATTAAGGTATAATATACCTATACGGTTATCAAATAGACGACACATGATTAAGGTATAATATACCTATACGGTTATCAAATAGACGACACATGATTAAGGTATAATATACCTATACGGTTATCAAATAGCTACATGTATACGAGTGATCATTTCAGTGCCGACATGACCTAATATTGTAATTGTGCATGGTATCATGTATGTTATGGAAGCTACAGCTCCAACAGAAAATATAATAGTAGCGTAATGAGAAAGAATAAATCTCAAACCTGTTTGTAATATAAATATGAATTCATGGTAACCACAAGGATTATATTCGTGCTAATGTTTTAAAAGCATAATTTATAACGTTTTCATTTTCATATATCTTCTAGCCAAAATGAATGTTTCAGATAAATTAAGGGTTTAGCTAGATAAAGAGCGTTCATTCAAAGCGGGTGGATGTTGTTTAGTGTTATTGGTACCACATTTAGTCAAAAAGGGGAAAATCATGATAAACCCCGTGCATAATCATGATAAGCCCCGTGCACAACCATCATAAACCCCGTGTATAATCATGATAAACCCTATGCACAATCATGATTATGCATGATAAGCCATGCTTATCCATGCTTCGCATAGTCATGATGAGCCCTGTGCGCAATCACGATAAGCCCCGCGCACAATCATAAGCCCCGTGAACAGGCATGATAAGCCCCGTATATAATCATGATAATCTACGTGTATAATCATGATAATCCCCGTGCACAATCATGATAAACCCCGTGCACAATCATAAACGCCGTGCATAATCATGGTAAGCCCCGTGCATAATCATAATAAGTCCCTGCATAATCATGATACGCCCCGTGCATAATTATGGTAAACCCCGTGCATAATCATAATACGCTCCTTGCATAATTATGGTAAACCCCGTGCATAATCATGATAAGCCCCTTGCATAATCATGGTAAGCCCCGTGCGTAATCATAATAAGCCCTTGCATAATCATGATACGCTCCATGCATAATTATGGTAAGCCCCGTGCATAATCATGATAAGCCCCGTGCATAATCATGGTAAGCCCCGTGCATAATCATGATAAGCCCCTTGCATAATCATGATAAGCCCCGTGCATAATCATGATAAGCCCCGTGCATAATCATGGTAAGCCCCGTGCATAATCATCATAAGCCCCTTGCATAATCATGATAAGCCCCGTGCATAATCATGATAAGCCCCTTGCATAATTATGGTGAGCCCCGTGCATAATCATGATAAGCCCGTTGCATAATCATGATAAGCCCCGTGCATAATCATGATAAGCCCCGTGCATAATCATGGTAAGCCCCGTGCATAATCATGATAAGCCCCGTGCATAATCATGATAAGCCCCGTGCATAATCATGGTAAACCCCGTGCATAATCATAATAAGTCCCTGCATAATCATGATACGCCCCTTGCATAATCATGATAAGCCCCGTGCATAATCATGGTAAGCCCCGTGCATAATCATGGTAAGCCCCGTGCAGAGTCATGATAAGCCCCTTGCATAATCATGATAAGCCCCGTGCATAATCATGGTAAGCCCCGTGCATAATCATCATAAGCCCCTTGCATAATCATGATAAGCCCCGTGCATAATCATGATAAGCCCCTTGCATAATTATGGTAAGCCCCGTGCATAATCATGATAAGCCCCTTGCATAATCATGGTAAGCCCCGTGCATAATCATAATAAGTCCCTGCATAATCATGATACGCCCCGTGCATAATTATGGTAAACCCCGTGCATAATCATGATACGCCCCGTGCATAATTATGGTAAACCCCGTGCATAATCATGATAAGCTCCTTGCATAATCATGATAAGCTCCTTTCATAATCATGATACGCTCCTTGCATAATTATGGTAAGCCCCGTGCATAATCATGATAAGCCCCTTGCATAATCATGATAAGCCCCGTGCATAATCATGGTAAGCCCCGTGCATAATCATAATAAGTCCCTGCATAATCATGATACGCCCCGTGCATAATTATGGTAAACCCCGTGCATAATCATGATACGCTCCTTGCATAATCATGATAAGCCCCGTGCATAATCATGATAAGCCCCGTGCATAATCATGATAAGCCCCTTGCATAATCATGATAAGCCCCGTGCATAATCATGATAAGCCCCGTGCATAATCATAATAAGTCCCTACATAATCATGATACGCCCCGTGCATAATCATAATAAGTCCCTGCATAATCATGATACGCCCCGTGCATAATCATAATCAGTCCCTGCATAATCATGATACGCCCCGTGCATTATTATGGTAAACCCCGTGCATAATCATGATACGCTCCTTGCATAATTATGGTAAGCCCCGTGCATAATCATGATAAGCCCCTTGCATAATCATGATACGCCCCGTGCATAATCATAATAAGTCCCTGCATAATCATGATACGCCCCGTGCATAATTATGGTAAACCCCGTGCATAATCATGATACGCCCCTTGCATAATCATGATAAGCCCCGTGCATAATCATGATAAGCCCCGTGCATAATCATGGTAAGCCCCGTGCATAGTCATGATAACCCCCTTGCATAATCATGATAAGCCCCGTGCATAATCATGGTAAGCCCCGTGCATAATCATAATAAGTCCCTGCATAATCATGATACGCCCCGTGCATAATTATGGTAAACCCCGTGCATAATCATGATACGCCCCGTGCATAATTATGGTAAACCCCGTGCATAATCATGATAAGCTCCTTGCATAATCATGATAAGCTCCTTGCATAATCATGATACGCTCCTTGCATAATTATGGTAAGCCCCGTGCATAATCATGATAAGCCCCTTGCATAATCATGATAAGCCCCGTGCATAATCATGGTAAGCCCCGTGCATAATCATAATAAGTCCCTGCATAATCATGATACGCCCCGTGCATAATTATGGTAAACCCCGTGCATAATCATGATACGCTCCTTGCATAATCATGATAAGCCCCGTGCATAATCATGATAAGCCCCGTGCATAATCATGATAAGCCCCTTGCATAATCATGATAAGCCCCGTGCATAATCATGATAAGCCCCGTGCATAATCATAATAAGTCCCTACATAATCATGATACGCCCCGTGCATAATCATAATAAGTCCCTGCATAATCATGATACGCCCCGTGCATAATCATAATCAGTCCCTGCATAATCATGATACGCCCCGTGCATTATTATGGTAAACCCCGTGCATAATCATGATACGCTCCTTGCATAATTATGGTAAGCCCCGTGCATAATCATGATAAGCCCTTGCATAATCATGATACGCCCCGTGCATAATCATAATAAGTCCCTGCATAATCATGATACGCCCCGTGCATAATTATGGTAAACCCCGTGCATAATCATGATACGCCCCGTGCATAATCATAATAAGTCCCTGCATAATCATGATACGCCCCGTGCATAATTATGGTAAACCCCGTGCATAATCATGATAAGCCCCTTGCATAATTATGGTAAGCCCCGTGCATAATCATGATAAGCCCCTTGCATAATCATGATACGCCCCGTGCATAATCATGATAAGCCCCGTGCATAATCATGATAAGCCCCTTGCATAATCATGATAAGCCCCGTGCATAATCATAATAAGTCCCTGCATAATCATGATACGCCCCGTGCATAATTATGGTAAACCCCGTGCATAATCATGTTACGCTCCTTGCATAATTATGGTAAGCCCCGTGCATAATCATGATAAGCCCCTTGCATAATCATGATACGCCCCGTGCATAATCATAATAAGTCCCTACATAATCATGATACGCCCCGTGCATAATTATGGTAACCCCCGTGCATAATCATGATACGCCCCGTGCATAATCATAATAAGTCCCTGCATAATCATGATACGCCCCGTGCATAATTATGGTAAACCGTGCATAATCATATAAGCCCCGTGCATAATCATGTCCCTGCATAATCATGCCCCTGCATAATTATGCCCTTGCATAATCATGATAAGCCCCTGCATAATCATGATAAGCCCCTTGCATAATCATGAATACGCTCCCGTGCATAATCATGATAAGCCCCGTGCATAATCATGATAAGCCCCTTGCATAATCATGATAAGCCCCGTGCATAATCATGATAAGCCCCGTGCATAATCATAATAAGTCCCTGCATAATCATGATACGCCCCGTGCATAATCATAATAAGTCCCTGCATAATCATGATACGCCCCGTGCATAATTATGGTAACCCCCGTGCATAATCATGATACGCCCCGTGCATAATCATAATAAGTCCCTGCATAATCATGATACGCCCCGTGCATAATTATGGTAAACCCCGTGCATAATCATGATAAGCCCCTTGCATAATTATGGTAAGCCCCGTGCATAATCATGATAAGCCCCTTGCATAATCATGATACGCCCCGTGCATAATCATGATAAGCCCCGTGCATAATCATGATAAGCCCCTTGCATAATCATGATAAGCCCCGTGCATAATCATAATAAGTCCCTGCATAATCATGATACGCCCCGTGCATAATTATGGTAAACCCCGTGCATAATCATGTTACGCTCCTTGCATAATTATGGTAAGCCCCGTGCATAATCATGATAAGCCCCTTGCATAATCATGATACGCCCCGTGCATAATCATAATAAGTCCCTACATAATCATGATACGCCCCGTGCATAATTATGGTAACCCCCGTGCATAATCATGATACGCCCCGTGCATAATCATAATAAGTCCCTGCATAATCATGAGACGCCCCGTGCATAATTATGGTAAACCCCGTGCATAATCATGATAAGCCCCGTGCATAATCATAATAAGTCCCTGCATAATCATGATACGCTCCTTGCATAATTATGGTAAGCCCCGTGCATAATCATGATAAGCCCCTTGCATAATCATGATAAGCCCCGTGCATAATCACGATTATCCCCGTGCATAATCATAATAAGTCCCTGCATAATCATGATACGCCCCGTGCATAATTATGGTAAACCCCGTGCATAATCATGGTAAGCCCCGTGCATAATCATAATAAGTCCCTGCATAATCATGATACGCCCCGTGCATAATTATGGTAAACCCCGTGCATAATCACGAGACGCTCCTTGCATAATTATGGTAAGCCCCGTGCATAATCATGATAAGCCCCTTGCATAATCATGATAAGCCCCGTGCATAATCATTGTAAGCCCCGTGCATAATCATAATAAGTCCCTGCATAATCATGATACGCCCCGTGCATAATTATGGTAAACCCCGTGCATAATCATGAAACGCTCCTTGCATAATTATGGTAAACCCCGTACATAATCATGATAAGCCCCGTGCATAATCATGGTAAGCCCCGTGCATAATCATAATAAGTCCCTGCATAATCATGATACGCCCCGTGCATAATTATGGTAAACCCCGTGCATAATCATGATAAGCCCCTGCATAATCATGATACGCCCCGTGCATAATCATAATAAGTCCCTGCATAATCATGATACGCCCCGTGCATAATCATAATAAGCCCCTGCATAATCATGATAAGCCCCGTGCATAATCATAATAAGTCCCTGCATAATCATGATACGCCCCGTGCATAATTATAATAAGTCCCTGCATAATCATGATACGCCCCGTGCATAATTATGGTAAACCCCGTGCATAATCATGATAAGCCCCGTGCATAATCATAATAAGTCCCTGCATAATCATGATACGCTCCTTGCATAATTATGGTAAACCCCGTGCATAATCATGATAAGCCCCGTGCATAATCATAATAAATCCCTGCATAATCATGATACGCCCCGTGCATAATCATAATAAGTCCCTGCATAATCATGATACGCCCCGTGCATAATTATGGTAAACCCCGTGCATAATCATGATACGCTCCTTGCATAATTATGGTAAACCCCGTGCATAATCATGATAAGCCCCGTACATAATCATAATAAGCCCCGTGCATAATCATGGTAAGCCCCGTGCATAATCATAATAAGTCCCTGCATAATCATGATACGCCCCGTGCATAATTATGGTAAACCCCGTGCATAATCATGATACGCCCCGTGCATAATTATGGTAAACCCCGTGCATAATCATGATAAGCCCCTTGCATAATCATGATAAGCCCCGTGCATAATCATGGTAAGCCCCGTGCATAATCATAATAAGCCCCCTGCATAATCATGACAAGCCCCGTGCACAATCATGATACGCCCCGTGCATAATCATAATAAGTCCCTGCATAATCATGATACGCCCCGTGCATAATCATAATAAGCCTCTGCATAATCATGATAAGCCCCGTGCATAATCATAATAAGTCCCTGCATAATCATGATACGCCCCGTGCATAATTATAATAAGTCCCTGCATAATCATGATACGCCCCGTGCATAATTATGGTAAACCCCGTGCATAATCATGATAAGCCCCGTGCATAATCATAATAAGTCCCTGCATAATCATGATACGCTCCTTGCATAATTATGGTAAACCCCGTGCATAATCATGATAAGCCCCGTGCATAATCATAATAAATCCCTGCATAATCATGATACGCCCCGTGCATAATCATAATAAGTCCCTGCATAATCATGATACGCCCCGTGCATAATTATGGTAAACCCCGTGCATAATCATGATACGCTCCTTGCATAATTATGGTAAACCCCGTGCATAATCATGATAAGCCCCGTACATAATCATAATAAGCCCCGTGCATAATCATGGTAAGCCCCGTGCATAATCATAATAAGTCCCTGCATAATCATGATACGCCCCGTGCATAATTATGGTAAACCCCGTGCATAATCATGATACGCCCCGTGCATAATTATGGTAAACCCCGTGCATAATCATGATAAGCCCCTTGCATAATCATGATAAGCCCCGTGCATAATCATGGTAAGCCCCGTGCATAATCATAATAAGCCCCCTGCATAATCATGACAAGCCCCGTGCACAATCATGATACGCTCCTTGCATAATCATGATACGCTCCTTGCATAATTATGGTAAGCCCCGTGCATAATCATAATAAGCCCCCTGCATAATCATGACAAGCCCCGTGCACAATCATGACAAGCCCCGTGCATAATCATGATACGCTCCTTGCATAATTATGGTAAGCCCCGAGCATATTCATGACAAGCCCCGTGCACAATCACAATAATTCCCGATCACTGAATGCACAAACATTCTCTCAACAGAAATCCTTACCAAGCTCAGAATTTATAGAAATTCTATTGTGATGCTGATTAATTGTTTGGAAGACAGAAAGAGCGACAGGCGTGTTAGACCCTAATGTATTAGTTGTTAAATTAGGTCATCGGTACAAGATATCTGTTGCAAACGAGTGTATTATACATACTTCTTCAGTTCTTCAGTTTGTTTGTTAAACAATATTATTCGTGTTATTATTCGACCGATTCATAGCAAACTAAAATCTGTATCGCGCTCTACAAAATTACATTTTTCCACTTCAGGTCCACTGAGCGACAGTAATGACTCGGACCTGTGTGACGACGGGGGAATGCTATTGGACGAGTGGCCGTGGCTGGGTGAGTAGCGCGCGTTTTGATTGGTCGTACAAATGTATTATATAGCCAATCAAGGCCCTGTCCTCGCCGATTAATTGTATCAATAAATGGTGAAGAGCAATGGTTTTAGGTCCTCGCCATGTACTGGTGATGATCAGGGCCCATTGTTCAGGTCCTCGCCATGTAATGGTGACGACCAGGGCCCATTGTTCAGGTCCTCGCCATTTACTGATGATGACCAGTGCCCATTGTTCAGGTCCTCGCCATGTACTGGTGCCATGTACTGGTGATGACCAGGGCCCATTGTTCAGGTCCTCGCCACGACCAGGGCCCATTGTTCAGGTCCTCGCCATGTACTGGTGATGACCAGGGCCCATTGTTCAGGTCCTCGCCATGTACTGGTGACGACCAGGGCCCATTGTTCAGGTCCTCGCCATGTACTGGTGATGACCAGGGTCCATTGTTCAGGTCCTCGCCATGCATGTACTGGTGACGACCAGGGCCCATTGTTCAGGTCCTCGCCATGTACTGGTGATGACCAGGGCCCATTGTTCAGGTCCTCGCTATGTACTGGTGACGACCAGGGCCCATTGTTCAGGTCCTCGCCATGTACTGGTGATGACCAGGGCCCATTGTTCAGGTCCTCGCCATGTACTGGTGACGACCAGGGCCCATTGTTCAGGTCCTCGCCATGTACTGGTGATGACCAGGGTCCATTGTTCAGGTCCTCGCCATGCATGTACTGGTGACGACCAGGGCCCATTGTTCAGGTCCTCGCCATGTACTGGTGATGACCAGGGCCCATTGTTCAGGTCCTCGCCATGTACTGGTGACGACCAGGGCCCATTGTTCAGGTCCTCGCCATGTACTGGTGATGACCAGGGCCCATTGTTCAGGTCCTCGCCATGTACTGGTGACGACCAGGGCCAATTTTTCAGGTTCTCGCCATCTACTGGTGATGACCAAGGCCCATTGCCAGTAATTGGTGAGCCCTCATGATTTAATGGTGCTGGTGGAATAAGGTGGTGGTCCTAACTCATCTCCATTTATTGGTGATGCTCTCATCATATGTTTTTGTTGATAGTTATCACAGTTTTTGCTGTGTGAAAATTAGATTGTTTTTTCTTACACTCAGTCGAGCACTTATGGTGGATATTATCTAATCGTTCTAATGGCTATCATATCCATATACATGTAATCTCGCAATACAGTAACTTGTGATAATGCATTGCCAAATCAATTTAGAATTTCGAGTTTAAAAGCATAGCTGTGAGACAGATACATATATCGTAAATAACACAAAATAAATTTAGAAAACCTTCAGTGAATAATATTTTGCTTTTGGATGTTAAGGTGAACACCTTCACGAAATCATCATTGAAACTGTCCTATATTGCAGCCCCGTATGAGCATGAACACAACAAATGTCCAGTATATGGTGGATATACATTCCGGACAATCAGCAGACTGACCAACGATGTAAGTTTTGTTCCAATATATTTAATTAATAATTAAGGAAATATTCGACCTGCATTGAGTGTTGTATCATTCGCTGTTTATGTTAAATACTTCTCACGGAAATGGTATGAAATCAACATAATGTCCACGTTGGGGACCTATTGTCAAGAAAAGAATAAAACTTTGTGACAATATTTTGATATATAAATGCAAACAATGAATTTGATATTTTCTGATTTATAGGATATTTGTGCCAAAGAATGGCGTCGTTCTCGTCTTGATGCGGAGTGCATTATGGGAGATGGCATGGACTTCTTCGCGCCAAAATCTAGCACGTGTAGCCCGTTCTCAAAGACAAATGAATGTAAGTGTGATTTATTGGAAAAGAAACATTCCAAAATATAACACAATCAATCAAAGCAATCCATCTTCCTGGCCGAAATATTATGCCGATCGAATTATTGGAACCGAATGTATTTTTAACCATCATGCATGACTTCAATGTTTTGCTGTTTGATCTTTGTTAAAGACGACATTGCTCGGATTGTTAAAGACGGCATTGCTCGGATTGTTAAAGACGACATTGCTCGGATTGTTAAAGATGACATTGCTCGAATTGTTAAAGACGACATTGCTCGGATTGTTACAGACGACAATGCTCGGATTTGCTTGGGAAATTTTCCGAAAATCGAAATCATAATTTGATCGCATTATTATCGTATATATATATCTTTATTTATATACCTTGCTATCTACTTTCAGGGCAGAGGTTGGGCTGTTGGTCGAGTTGGGAGCAAGACGATTTCCTCTACATAATCGCTGGAGTAAGGAAACATCAGCCCCAGTTTTGTATGGTGAGATCTTCTCTATACCATTATCCTGCATTCCCTATATGCCACTTTGCTTAACTCATCACCACCCTCCCAGTTCCCTCGTGTTCCTCTTCGGATCATTGCGCATTGCTCATGACAAGGCAATTTCCCCCGCTGTCAATGACGATTTTGGCCCGAACGAAAATGGGGTTAACACTCAAGACAAAGATGTCTAAACAGCGCACACCATGAGACATAAACATCTGCCATGTATGTCTTAAAATGTCACTTCCTCAAAGATTTGTCTTCTAATTTCCGCGCATTTCCTTCAAGACGATTCTCTGTTTTATAAAAAGTTGTCGATATGAGAGACATGATAGATTCTGGCCTGTACTGATGAGTTAGTCCAAGGGTTCAACGTCTCTCCTCATTACAATCGAGTCAAATGTACAGATTTCTCTGCAGATTTCCTCCATGCTAACAGCAAATCAATAATATTTCATTTTGTTTGCAACATATCGTGAAAAACTCGCTCCTTTCATTTGGCAACTGACACGTTTTTCAAGCTCTTGTCAGCATTTCTTCTGTTTAAATCACGACCATAGGAAATGAATATATGCCACTTGTCTTTTCGTGTGTATTTCACAGCCGAAAGTCGTAAGATTCGGTTACAGTTTGTAAAATCCTAAATTCATAACTGTGTCAAATGCTGCTTGGTGATGCAAGATGTGATAGCTGGTCATGATTATGGGCTTGATGATAGCTGGTCATGATTATGGGCTCGTTGATAGCTGGTCATGATTATGGGCTTGATGATAGCTGGTCATAATTATGGGCTTGATGATAGCTGGTCATGATTATGGGCTTGATGATAGCTGGTCATGATTCTGTGCTAAATGATAGCTGGTCATAATTATGGGCTTGATGATAGCTGGTCATGATTCTGTGCTAAATGATAGCTGGTCATGATTATGGGCTTGATGATAGCTGGTCATGATTCTGTGCTAAATGATAGCTGGTCATAATTATGGGCTTGATGATAGCTGGTCGTGATTCTGTGCTAAATGATAGCTGGTCATAATTATGGGTTTGATGATAGCTGGTCATGATTATGGGCTTGATGATAGCTGGTCATGATTATGGGCTTGTTGATAGCTGGTCATGATTATGGGCTTGATGATAGCTGGTCATAATTATGCGCTTGATGATAGCTGGTCATGATTATGGGCTTGATGATAGCTGGTCATAATTATGGGCTTGATAATAGCTGGTCATGATTATGGGCTTGATGATAGCTGGTCATAATTATGGGCTTGATGATAGCTGGTCATGATTATGGGCTTGGTGATAGCTGGTCATGATTATGGGCTTGATGATAGCTGGTCATGATTATGGGCTTGATGATAGCTGGTCATGATTATGGGCTTGATGATAGCTGGTCATGATTATGGGCTTGATAATAGCTGGTCATGATTATGGGCTTGATGATAGCTGGTCATGATTATGGGTTTGATGATAGCTGGTCATGATTATGGGCTTGATGATAGCTGGTCATGATTATGGGCTTGATGATAGCTGGTCATGATTATGGGCTTGATGATAGCTGGTCATGATTATGGGCTTGATGATAGCTGGTCATGATTATGGGCTTGATGATAGCTGGTCATGATTATGGGCTTGATGATAGCTGGTGATGATTATGGGATTGATGATAGCTGGTCATAATTCTGGGCTTGATGATAGCTGGTCATGATTATGGGCTTGATGATAGCTGGTCATTTTGAATTGAATTGTTTCGTCCAAATGTACCTGTGCCACATGCGGGACTACCTTGTATTTTATTTCCAGACAATAAAAGCAGGACCACGGATTCCTTTCAAAAATACAAAAAAAGCCGAGAACTGAACTAGAGCCCCCGCGCCAATGGTACCAGTTACAGTAGATTACTTGATCTACTATTAACTGGTGCCTCTGTCGGAGATTTCTTTAACTTATTCTCAATTTTCTGGTTCATTTCAGCGTTTCCCAAAGAAAATGGAAGGAGATTTTAAGGTTCTTCTGTACCTCAGTGTCATTTGTCCCATAGAGTCCGAGGGGACTCCAACACACGGCATCGAATATTACGAGCTTCATATGTCTCCCACTGGTAAGTATCGGGGTATGGACTACTTGGCGACTTTCATTATCTGGGGATTATGAAATGGGTCCGTAAAACATTATATATCTTATACGCAAATGCATTATAACGGATTCAATGTACATCAATGACGGTCTGACCTAGCTCATGCTAACTCACTGGAGAACACAACTTGAGTGAGTGAGTGAGTGAATAGGATTTAACGTCGCTTTCAACATTATTTCAGTCATATCGCGACTTGAAAAGAAACTCATTTGTGTGTGATGGTAATGAATTTTTTTTTTTTTTTTTTTTGATCCAAAACATGCCAAATCGTATTTTTCCTAAAGTTTACATACTGAAATATCAGCCTAAAAAAATTGTGATCTTCGATTGCATACAAATGGAGATATGATTGAACAAAATGTGCTGCCTGGCCTATTGTGCTGCCTGGCCTATTGTGCTGCCTGGCCTATTGTGCTGCCTGGCCTATTGTGCTGCCTGGCCTATTTTGATAGTTATAGGTAGGATTTTCTCTTGTACAAAAAATATGACACCTCAAACTAAAATTATATTTTACATAATCTATTAGGAAGTCTTACTAATGGTTTAGCTTTGAGGTGTCATAGTTTTGTTTTGCCGCTGAGAAACGCATACTTATATTTCAGTATGTGTATTCCAGGAAAAATGTAATTCGGCGAAAGTTTTGGATAGAAAAAAGATCGGCTTCATTACCGTCACAAACAGAGGAGTTTTTCGCATGTAAACATCACGTATCCTTTATTTTGATAAAAGAAGGATTGTACGGAAAGTATGAGATGAGATATTGTATTGTATGTTTTATTTCTGCAGATCCATGGGACTGTCAGGATGAAGGCCCCAAGTGTAGAGAGATAGCCAGGAAGGGAGGATGTACCAAAGATTCCTCTAAGTACTCCTTCCATTGTAAACGATCATGTGGCCTCTGTGGTAAGTAATACATCCGCGCGGTATGAGAAACATATTTGGCATGTATAATATAAAGCAACTCTTTCACCAGTTCTTTTAGTCGGGTCAGAATATGCAACGATCGAATCCATCAAATAATTGATGCGAAATTTGGTGTGGGGTTTTCTCTCAATTTGGTGTGGGGTTTTCTCTCAATTTGGTGTGGGGTTTTCTCTCAATTTGGTGTGGGGTTTTCTCTCAAACTTTCAGTCATATCCATAGATCATTTGAGATTTCACTCGCAGTTCTCATTTGTCAAATTAGGGCGGCTTCACAATTTATTAATTGAATACACATTCAAGTTGTCAAGATTATCCACTAGAAGTATAATAGCTTTCCCGTTGACGAGCAGAGTAGGATACATGTGTATGATAACTAAAGTGGATTTCTGTCTACCAAAGCTCAAACGAAATAAATAGTTCATCCCATAAGTTCAACATCTCGTGTATCCAGACCGGAGATGTTCAACAATTTCCGAAACTGTATAGTCTCATCCTAAATAACTCATCTAATTGATATTAATCCATATAAGATGTACTATAACTATACTACAGTGCAGATATTTCAGAAAAACGTCAAGATCTGAAGTAAGACCTCATGATATTTAACGCCCAGTTTAACCATGCATGCCCTATTTTCCTATTCCCGTAGATTCCATTATTCTACCCAATTCTTCTGCTTATGTGTGTAGTGGTAGAACAAACCCACAAAGTAGTAAACCTAGAGTGTATATAGTCACCCATAGTTTGCCCAGAAGGACAGTCATTTAGAGCTGGACAGTTTATCAGGTTTATTCACAGCAGTATACAATGAATACAGCATTCAAAATTCAGTACAACATCCAATATATTTATGTCTCCATTGTTCGTAGGGACTCCCCCGTGCTGAATGAGTGAATGAAATAACTTTAGGTATATTTGGTTTCCTGGGTATACACTCAACATTTAAAAGATGTCTTCTTGGATTCTGTTCCGCACTTCTTCTGCAGTAACAGTTCCAATGCGGTATTTCCATTTTACCTGAAACACTGTTGAAGCCGAGTCTGTCCAAATTTAAATGACTATTCCATTCTGACCTAGTATAGTAGCATCGCTGCTTCCCCACAACCATCTCACCCGGCAACCTCCAAGTTAACCCTACCCCACAACCTCCAGATTAACCCCACAGACATTACGTTCCAGCTGTCTTCATGAACACATAAAGTTTCTTTCCACCATTTTCCACACCAACAATATTGTTGATATTGTGAATATATCTAAATATATTGAAGAATTTCCGCGTCCATAATCTAAAGACTTGTTCGGTATTCCATATAACAGCATTAGCACAAAATTCAACAAATACAAACATAGTATACATAAACACAGGCTAGTTTCGTGCAAGAGAGAAGCGGTCAACAATTTTCAATGATGCTGGCATGACATCATCATACTTCCAAAATATTAAATCCGTACCACTGATCAGTATTCTTAATCCATATGATTTTCGTTGTATAGTCGTTATCTAGAGAATGATGTATCTCAGTCACGCTTTGGTTGTGACTGTTCACATGAACACCATTAGGATCTTGAAGTACATGGGTTCAAACGTCCCCTAGCTCCGAGTTAAGCCGAATTGGACACAAGTTGCGAAAAATAACGCCATAAATCTTGCACTCTATGCTCGTATTTCGCTATCAGCATGCGATATGTATCGTCAAATTTGAGAAAGTTTGAGTGGAGGCGCTTGTTGATATAGCCCTGGTGGTAAGTCTTATCCACAGGAGGAAGGAAGTCGAGTCCCATACCTTACTCTTTGATTACTTGTGTTTGGATGCAATATATCATTCACATGGTCATGTGGTACCTTTGTTATAATATGTGAATTTGTCCTATTGAACGTGTACAACATATATATTTCCCCATAACCAACAACATACATTTGGGAGATATGGCACAACTCATAAAATATTCATACTTAACTCTAATTTTCGACTTTATCCGCACAAAAAAAACACACATTTGCAACTGACCTCTTAACTGCAGTAGTTGTGGTTGAGTACAAAGATGTAGGGTCCCGTAGGAATTATCGATTCCATCTGCCTAAAAACATCTTTCCAATCCAGGAATCAGCAATATTCAGCCGTCTTAAGTGCTCTTTCTTAAGTCCGCAGCACAAAGCTCATTTCTTCAAGAAAAGATAGTTTCAGTTTTATAATCACCTAATACAGGAAAAGGACACCATAATTAACACAATCTCCGCATTTGATGTTGATTTTTTTTTCCTTTTCTGATTGAGGGTGGAGGCTATTTTGCGAAAATATGAGCATCGCCAACTTACATATAATATATGGATCTAAGATCACGCCGCCTTTATGGGATTAACCACTATCTTGGCGTCTTAAATGGTTTCATCCTGCACACACAAACCTTTATTGGCGCGATTGTGCATATCGCATGTCAGTCGAGTACACGCCTCTTGATCAAATGTAGTTGGTCAGAAGCACTGTTTTATTGATCTCGCGAGAATGGCATGTAATCACGCTATCTCTCGCAGTGACGTATTTGTTTTTAATTGCTTCCTGGATCTGATTAATTGCTTCCTGGATCTGCGTCTCTTCAATGGCCGTGATAACGTTAATGTAGAGGCATGTCCTAATACACTTGATTGCACTGAACCACTCGGAGCATTTTGGAGTACATTTCGTATGCATATTAAATTAATGACTGATATGAATAGATTATATAAAACGGATTGCTTCATTTGTGTAGAGTTCCCTGCACAATTTGGGAACGCTTAGATAAATACTGTGTGTAGATATTTCCAATCGGCCAGTACATCCAACAGCCCAGAGTGACGCTCTATTTGTAAGATGACATTCCAAGTAAAAATAAATTGTATGGAACAATAAATAACTTCTTCTGATGAAATAATTATTGAGAGAAAGAATAATAAAAACATCATATATAGAATATTTTGTGAAATTGTATCAGGGGGACTGAATCATTATATTGTCTTGAGATGACTAATTCTAGTACGGTATCAGTATTCGGTTACATTTCAGACATTGTCGTCTGACGTTTTTTAACATCACATTGCAGAAGCATCTGTGTTTCTTAGAGAATGTTGTTAAATAATTGCTGAAATTCGTCTGATGCCGTTTTGAAATATCTACACATTGGTCAAATGGCTTTTATGAAACGAATGAAAGTTTGTTGTGTATGCACGAAAATGACTGAAAGAAGACTGGCTGCATTCGATTTGAAACTGTAGTTTAGGCCTTAGAGAGCGGTGCTGCAATACCACGCATGCGCTGTGGCTCTTTCTGGTTTCTAGATGACCCGTCTCAACGAAGCGCCATCTACTTGAGTTGGCAGTCTAATGATCAAGTCTATTGTCCTGGTATAGCCCGCCGATCTGTGACCAAACAAGTCTGTGTGTTTCCCGCCAAATTCTACGGAGACTGGACCCTCTTCAACGGTGATCGCGTTGAGCACGTGAGAATCAACGCAACTCACGTCAGTTTCTCTCAGCTTGGCGACTTCGCATGCGCAGAACCACATCCAACAGACGACAAGTACAAACTGGTTTCCGTCTTCTATAACGGCTGGTAAGTTCACACGCTTCTTACGACCAAAGGAAATATATCTTCGTAATTTGTGTATCAATCTACATGTCTCTATGGACCAGCTTTTTAGGAAGTCCGAGGCGATTAGTACAAAATCATTCCTGTAACCCGCAACGTGACATTTTGTCCCAACTAATAAATATAATTTTTTCAATATGATACTTAGCAGGTATATTAAATATCTGCTTTAATTTGTTATTTATGGATGGGCGATTCTAGCCACTGGAGGGCGTTGTGACACTAAGATCGTTGCAATTGTTTTTCTGTATTATTGCTGATAGATAATAGGCGCTGTCCATTTTGGGGATATCATCACCAATTACGCGTCGTGGTGGTTAATATATATATATTACTTTTCTGTGAATAATTGACATATTCTGGAGCAATTGCGATATCTGTTATTTATAGACCGAGTATTGAGACCACCAGAGGGCGTTGTAAATTTTAGTTGAGGCGAATCTCCGCTAGAGGGCGGGGTACTGTCCTCATCTAATAACTCGGCGGTAAACATGACAGACGTCTATAAATAATTCCATGGCGGAAAGAGTCCAGTCACTGCGAGTGTTACCGTACGTCAGAGGCTACACACAGACCACTAATCGGCTGTTTCAACAAGGGGATAAAACTTAATAGTAAACGTCTAGATGAGACTAAGCATAGTTACTTATGTGCGAGGGATGGGTGTGAACACCGCGGTACTTCATTCCTATTGCCACGTTCAGATGGACTGTCTTGTAAACTTTGAGGTGATATCGTATTCCCATGGCTAACATTACTCTATTCTCGTCTAATCTTTCCAGCAATAACTGTCGTTGTGGGTTTTCGAATGTTCCTGTTTAAGATTATCTTTATTCAAATTAAGATTACTACTTTTAGTACCGTTACGTTTAGGATACAGTTCGAACCATCGAGTCTGCAAGGCCTCAGTGCCAGACTTGGATGAATATATTGCCATGGGATTGTGAGCTTTTACTGCATGTTACATGGTGAGCCGTGTCTCTTGTTTATATTTACTTGTGTAGGCACCATGTGGACAATGTACCTTGAATCCAAGCTACACTACAGGAATAAATAAAACATAGCCGGACTGAATTACAACACATATAAGGGAAGTGGGAAGAGGTGCCGACATACTGACAGAGCCACATGACTTCACATTATAGTCTTCTGGTTAACCTATTCTAAAGCACATACAAAGAATCTGACGATTCGTGATATGTGTTGTATCTCAGGTACGCTTTTATTGTACCTGTTCATGTGGCAATTTGGATGACATGACCACACGGCCCCTAGCACCGGCATAAGCGGTATTAGATACAAATCTAGAGAGCTATGATGGAAATACTCTGACAACTCGTATATTGGTAATTGGTGAGCTGTGTCGCTGTGACAACTCGTACACTGGAGATTGGTGAGCTGTATCGTCGTCAGATGAAAATGACGGCATTTAACACAAAAGACTAGTCTGTAAGGCCCGACGTCGACCCAGCATCAACTTCCCACAATGCCAACATATATCAAAGACCAAAAGGTCTGTACAGGGGCGGGCCTCGGGGACGAAACGTCCACCAGCAGAATCTCGCCATATACACCTGACAAATATCCGGTTGTTTCATTCGTCCTCATATCCGTGTCAAAGATAGATGGTGCTGTGTACAAACTTCCGAGCATTTCATGCGACCTCTTATCCGGATCGAAGATAAAAAGTGATTACCTAATGAAGAATAGGAAAATAAGTTTTTATGAGAAACGATTGCACAATAACGACACTTATCATTAATGGATATTCAATAGGTGACTTGCACAATAGAGTTAACAGATTAACTAGAAGTAACAGTTCTGGGTGTTGATTCGCTAAGGTGTGAAATGATCAAACCCGAGGTGAGGATCGAGGCCGTCGATTGGTTGAATAGTATTGTGAAAGCTCCGCATCACCAGCAAAATTCTGTTGACACCCACAGACTTTTTCTTAACACGTAACAGGATTCTTGACTGAAACATATCACCGGTACGGTAAAGCATAGCTAGTATTGTTTTAAAGGGGAAGTTGAAGAACAAAGTGTAAATTTAAATAAATTTTTAAGAACCAATTTGGGTTAGCTGTGACTTGAAGGCGTCGAGCTTCACTTCTCCCCATGATCTGTCCTTAATTGCTGTTCGTGCAGGGAATGGATGAATTATTCAACGACGTTGATTATTTAATTTGATTATTTCTCGGTGAAAGTCCTTACTCGGCCGCCGATCAACTTCATCTCGAATGCCTTTCTCTGTTTCAGTTCCCCGAGGTATACGTGTATGGAACTCAAACGTTACAACCAAAATCTCCTGCAGTACCGTATAGGTAAGAACAAGACCATAATGAAGAAGATCACATGTATCGGCTGAGTGTGGTTATTTCCCTGCCATTGTGATAATACAATAGCTTTACTCAATCATATTGAAAGAAACAGCAGCAATTCAAGGCTATTCAGAATAATTGAGCAATAGATACTCTCTATAGAACAGATACAAGTTGACGGTATGCCCATCGGGACTACCGGTACATAAGATCTGACAATGTGAAAAACATATGAAGAGTACCACTAAGAACTATCTCTCGATTTATCTAAACAAAATATGAAATATAAAACAAAAATTTCATCCAACCGCTCTATAATTATATCGAAGAGCTAAAAATCTTCCAGTTAGCTTAAAATTATACTTCGATACTTTCCCTGCACTGTTTGGTGGTATATTTTTTAAAATCGAAGTTGCAAAATAAATGTTCTCCGCGTTCATTTTACCAGCTTTGAAAATGCTACCTAATGCGGTTTTCTTTTATATCGCATGACTAATATTGTTTGCACATGGTCAACTCATCGGGGATTATCCACTGATTTTATAGGACGGAGCGAGAGGATAGACCGGGATATCGGTCAGTTGTGTATGTTTGGTAATGATGGTGCCCCACTATTCGACAGTGTCCGGAGCTTTGCTTTCAAAAACCTCCTGGGTGAGTAGTCATTACGAGGTTAGATATTCACAGGAGACAGGAATAGATGAACCATTAACGAGGAGACTGTATGTTCGACAATCGGAAGGCAGCCGTTGTCCACTGGCCTGTCAGATCTTGAACAGGGCAAAGAGGACAGACATAAATGAGACCTTGGTAGGATTGTTAATACTGCAGTCAAAAAGAGATGCTCTTGTTATATACATGGACGAAACACATGATCGGGAAAGACTAAAATTCGATTTTAGGCCATGGCGATTTTTGACACCATGGTATGGAACCCCTATCTGAAGATATTTTTTGTCATTTGGAACCCCTATCGTTTACATTCAAATTAGGGGAGGTAACCACTAACCAGTTATATGCGTAAACCTGGACACCAACCAGTTACATGCGTACACGTGGACACTAACCCGTTATATGCGTACACATGAACTCTTACAAGTTATATGCGTACACCTGGACCATAGGACCCAAAACAAGAGTTTTGGGGGGTGTGGGCAGTGGTATTAGGCCGAAGTGTCGAAATATGGGGTCTCTATACATAACCCCATGCTTTATACAAAAATACACCGATGTGTGAAACGAACTTTGGGTGCACGAGAAATAAACTGTTTACCCCCAAACAAAATACATCAGCATATTCTACAAGCGTCACTCTATATATTCCCGTCTTCAAATTAGTAAATTTATGCAATTTTATACCTTTGCCGGGCGATTCAAAATCCAACGTAACTGTCTGTTCATCCCGGCTCACCGAGATGATGACGGGCTTCTTTCTCAATTCTAATTGGTCAGTTGCGACACTCCTCCGGCAAGAGAGGTCACACACTGATCAGCTGACCAATTAGAATTGAGAAAGAAGCTCGTCATCATCTCGGTGAGCCGGGATGAACGGACAGTTCGTTGGATTTTGAATCGCCCGGCAAAGGTATAAAATTGCACAAATTTACTAATTTGACGACGGGATAAAATAGAGTGACACTTGTAGAAAATGCTGATGTATTTTATTTGGAGGTAAACAGTTTATTTCTCGTTTCACCCAAAGTGCGCTTCACAGCTTGGTGATTTTTATATAAAGCATGGCGTTATGTATAGAGACATTTCACCCTAATACCACCGCCCACACCCCCCAAAACTCTTGCTTTGAGGGCCTGTGACCTGGACACTAACCAGTTATATGTGTACACCTGGACACTAACCAGTTGTATGCGTACACCTGGAGTCTAACCAGTTCTATGCGTACACCTGTATACTAACCAGTTGTATGCGTACAACTAAGCTCTAATCAGTTATATGCGTACACCTGAACACTATCCACTTTTATGCGTACACTGCGATAAATATTGTGTTGTTTTAACACAATTTTGTGCTAAAATGGCTTCAACACAAAATGTTTTGTGTTGAAATCAACATGGTTTTGTGTTAAACTTAATATATCAACACAAAATTGTGTTGAGTTCAATACAAATTAGTGTTGATTCTTGCACAATTTGTTTTATTTTCATCACAATTCTGGTGCTAAAATGGCTTCAACACAATTTTTTTCGCAGTGTACACCTGGGCACACCAGTTGTAAGCGTAAACCTGGACATTAACCAGTTATATGCGTAACCAGATTGAACTTGCTGCCTTCATATCTTGAAACATTTAATTATTCAGGTAAAAAAAGGTTGATGCCAACTTACTGTGGACTGGAGGGGACCATTCCATTCAATGGCACATTTGATGGGTACAACTGTAGCGGTTACATCTCTGACTGGGACAGGGTCCGATGTGACACGGACACCAAGTTCAGCATCTGGTCATCTAATTGTCCTTCATTAAAGAACCCTATAGGTGAGTTACTGATATCAGTACACCCACATGACTTGTATAGGTTCTCGATTGGTCATGTTGTCCTTCATTGAAGAAACCTATAGGTGAGTTACTGACATTAGTACACCCACATGACTTGCATAGGTTCGCGATTGGTCATGTTGTCCTTCATTGAAGAAACCTATAGGTGAGTTACTGACATTAGTACACCCACATGACTTGCATAGGTTCGCGATTGGTCATGTTGTCCTTCATTGAAGAAACCTATAGGTGAGTTACTGACATTAGTACATCCACATGACTTGTATAGGTTCGCGATTGGTCATGTTGTCCTTCATTGAAGAAACCTATAGGTGAGTTACTGACATTAGTACATCCACATGACTTGTATAGGTTCGCGATTGGTCATGTTGTCCTTCATTGAAGAAACCTATAGGTGAGTTACTGACATTAGTACATCCACATGACTTGTATAGGTTCGCGATTGGTCATGTTGTCCTTCATTGAAGAAACCTATAGGTGAGTTACTGACATTAGTACATCCACATGACTTGTATAGGTTCGCGATTGGTCATGTTGTCCTTCATTGAAGAAACCTATAGGTGAGTTACTGACATTAGTACGTCCACATGACTTGTATAGGTTCGCGATTGGTCATGTTGTCCTTCATTGAAGAAACCTATAGTTGAGTTACTGACATTAGTACATCCACATGTCGTGTAGTTCTAGATTGACCAAATTGTACAGCCTGTAAATCATTGCTCTATCTACCATTGAATGTGGTTAATAGGGACTAATCTAATCCCAAACGTCAGCTCAGTTTACGCCTATTCATTCCCTAACAGACAATCGAGAAATATGTAATGAAACAGGTCGATAAAGCAGGCAAGGAAAGTATGAAAGTAAAGTAGGCAGGTGCAGGCCAACAACGGTTGATAGTAGGCAGGTTTGACCAACAACGGTTGATAGTAGGTAGGTATAGGCCAACAACGGTTAATAGTAGGCAGGGTTAGGCCAATAACGGCTGATAGCAGGTGCGTATAGTCCAACGACGATTTATAGTAGGCGGGTATAGGTCAACAACGGTTGATAGTAGGCAGGTTTGGCAAACAATGGTTGACAGTAGGCAGGTATAGGTCACCAACGGTTGATAATAGGCAGGTATAGGCCAACAAAGGTTGATAGTAGGCAAGTATAGGCCAACAACGGTTGATATTAGACAGGAATAGGCCAATAACGGTTGATAGTAGGCAGATATAGGCCAATAACGGTTGATAGTAGTCAGGTATAGGGCCAACAACGGTTGATAGTAGGCTGGTATAGGCCAACAGCGATTGATAGTAGTCAGATATAGGCCAACAACGGTTGATAGTAGTCAGGTATAGGCCAACAACGATTGATAGTAGTCAGTTATAGGCCAACAACGGTTGATAGTAGGCTGGTATAGGCCAACAGCGGTTGATAGTAGTCAGGTATAGGCCAACAACGGTCTTTTGGTGTGTTGTGTTGATTACTTCTGGATTGCTGGGTTGTTGACTTGTTTTTGTTAGAATACTTAGAATTCTCTCTCTCTCTCTCTCTCTCTCTCTCTCTCTCTCACCTCTCTCTCTCTCTCTCTCTCTCTCTCTCTCTCTCTCTCTCTCTCTCTCTCTCTCTCTCTCTCTCTCTCTCTCTCTCTCTCTCTCTCTCTCTCTCTCTCTCTCTCCAAACCAGGTAACGATCAAAATGTAGCATACCAGATATACCCTAGCAAGTGAAGTAATACATGGACAATTACAAGCGTCTAGTCCGTCATTCATAATCCAGCCGTCGTCCATTAGAGAATATCCGCGTCCATAATCCAATAGTATACATAAACATAGGCTTGTTTCCTGCAAGAGAGAAGCGGTCAACAGTTTTCAATGATGCCGGCAAGACATCATGATGTTCCAAAAATATCAAATCCGTATCGCTGATCAGTATTCTTAATCCATAATATTCGTTGTAAAGTCGTCATCTAAAGAATGATGTATCTCAGTCACGCTTTGATTGTGACTGTTCATATGAGTACCATGAGGATCTTGAAGTACATGGGTTCATACGGCCCCTAGCCCCGGGTTAAGCGGAATTAGACACAAGTTACGAAACGTAGCGCCATAGATCTTGCACGCTACGTTCGTATTTTGCTATCAGCATGCGATATGTATCGCCAAATTTGAGAAACTTTGAGTGGAGGCGCTTGGTGGAATAGCCCTGTTTTATAAGTTTCTGCAACAATGTTTTGTGACGTTGATTAAAATCATCACATTTAACACAGGATCTAGCAAATGCTACTAAGCGAGATATGTATACGCCATATGCAGGTCCCACTGGAATATTACTATCCAGAAAGGGATAGTTTACGATGTCGAAATTGTAATCATCTCTTTTGTCATAAAGTCGACGAGAGAGAATGCCCGCTTCATTTTTATAGAGATAGAGATCTAAATAAGATGTGCCTGTAGGGCTATCTGTAGTTTCCTTCAAATCCAGTGAAGGTGGATATATATCCTTCAATGCGTCATTTATATAGCGATTATCCACAGCGAGAAGATCGTCTATATAGCGTTTGGTGAATGAGAAGGAACGGGCCACATCATCCAAGTTGCCACATGAACAGGTACAATAAAAGCGTACCTGAGATACAACACATATCCCGAATCGTTAGATTCTTGGTATGTGCTTTAGAATAGGTTAACCAGAAGGCTATTCTGTGAAGTCATGTGACGCAGTCAGTATGTCGGCACCTCTTCCCACTTCCCTTATATGTGTTGTAATTTGAATGGATCGGTTGTTGAAAGCGCCTGGATATAGTCATATTCATAAGAGAACAGATACAGGTCAGCCAACAGGGGTGCACAATTAGTACCCATTGGAATACCTATATGCTGCTGATATATTGTGTTGCCAAATTTCACATAGATATTTTTAATGAGAAATTCAACCAACTCTATATACAAAGAAACATCCCATGAATGATATCTCTTATATGTAGTCGAGCTAAAGAATGCTTTATGGCTTCCGACATGGCTTCCGACATTAATATATCTACGATCAGTTTTCTTGAACACAGATACTATTAATGAACTTATACGGTCAATAAGGTCCTGATGAGGGATTGTAGTATAGAGAGTCGAGAAATCCCATGTGGATACATATCTGTACGGTATGTGACCTTTAGCTACTGTTGGGCACGTTTTATGTCTACTTTACTAATTTAGCCCCTTTCTGATTACACATAATGACACGTATTAGACATTCCCTTAATCAAATAATTCTATTAATTTTACGATGATAGTTTTATTTAGAAGATGTTTTTTCGGTGAGGCTGGTTCAATAACCCGAATTTGTCGTATCGTACGTCTTGAATATGAACCCCTAGGTCGCTGTTTTCGTGAACGCTGGTGCTTTTGATCCTGAATGTATAATGACTGTTTGTAACATATATGTTATACCGTTAGTTATATATTTTATACTGCCCGAAATATTACAATATCCCAGTGTGGAATAAAAACGTCCAAATTAGTGATTTTGTTGGCTGAGTATCTACATGATTGTAAAGTAAGTAGATGGAATGATCGCGGTAAGAGGCACGAATATGAACAAGCTTCGATAGTTTTTGTTGGTTCATGTCGCTCTGTTCCTTTAAACATAACTTGGATAATGAATTACAATCGTCTGGTCCGTCATTCAATATTCAGTCGTCGTCTATTCAAAAATTCTCCGCTTTCATAATCCAAAACATAATGAGGGACTTGAATGACCATTATCGTTTGAGGCTATCATCAATGGAAAAATATATCAGGATCCAGGGAATAAAACAGTGTAATCCCTGACTTCAAAGAGGCTTACCTGAAGAAATCCAATACAATCTTGTCGAAATATTAATGACCTCATATCGAAATTAATATCTTCTATGACTCGCACACCGTTTAACATTACTGTACAACAAATAGGAATATTATAGCTAAACAGGTACGGTAAACCTTTGGAAGGCATCCTGAATTGGCAAGAAGGTTAATGACAAACACTGTATGGGTGTGAGTGGTTAAGGTAGACAGCCTTGGGACACGTGAAATGTAAAGAGTATAGCGTATCATGTTTTTGACCTCGCGAACTTTTGCCCTCCTGAACTGACCTGGAATTATTGAACCCATGAACTTTTGACCTTGTGAACTTTTAACCTCGCAAACTTTTGATTCCGCATGAAAACGGTACAGGGATCAAGCTACACATTGATTGTTACGATGATGTCACTATGATAATACTCTGAGTTGCATATCGTTTACATAGAATTACCCTTTATTACCCCACAAGCAAATTCGTATTCAATATCTGGATTGTGATTGGTTTAAAGGTCGTGTCGTATAAGCCCATACACCCCGAGTGATGTCTTGCTACTGGGGGTATATAAAAAACAACTCACGTGCGATAGGAACCGCCGCTCTCGCTTCGAAAGTTCAGCTAACCATATCTCAATATGTATGGAATAACTTTCGCCCACTCGTCAAAATTTAATGAAATAACGTCATAGTGCATCATTTTCACTGAAGTGTCCGACATACAACTCACCAAAAGGTGTCATTTGTTCCAAAAATAAAGGTCGTTTTCCGAACGAAACAGATCAAAATGGACTGATGTGTTGTGACGCGTCTCTCGCAGCGCAGTAGCAAAATGCGGGCAGTTTCGTAATCGAAATGGCCCGCTGAATTTGTCCGTTGTACCGTTGGTTCTAAATGATAAATCTTTTTCAATATTTTTGCTATAATATAAAAAGGCTTGAGGGATAATAAATTCGTTATTCAGGTTTTTCCCCGGGTGTATGGACAGTTACGACCCTCCCTGAAACTCATACACCCTGAGGCTGACGCCTCAGGCGCCTCAGGGTGTATGAGTTTCAGGGAGGGTCGTAACTTTCCATACACCCGGGGGAAAACCTGAATAACTAATAATATCACCTCAGCACAAAATATCACCTCAACGCTTGTTGTATTCCGCCACCACCTTGGTGAAATGTAATCCTCTTTTAAATAAAGCTTTTATTATTATTATTATTACCACCGCCGCTACCGTACCATGCACTGCCATCATATATACTTAATTAATCGAGTCTATTAACTTTGTACAGCTGAATGCTTTGTTTGCAATTTAAATAGTTGTATGTATTTACGAATAAGGTACATTTTGTAGGAATGATTCAAGGATGAAAAAGTATTTTATTAGTTTGTTGTGTTGAAATGTGATTTTTGTTCAATATGTAATACACTATTCCTTGAGTTTGCGTTATTTTTTAGTGGATAGATCAGTATAGATAGTTCCATGTTTCGTATGTCCATACTGGTTATGGCTAGAGATTGACTCTTACAAACATTCCGATATTAAGTTCATAAACCTACATCCGGTTTGATGACATCATTGTTATTATTACTTAATTGTATTTTTCTTCATGTACTTGAACGAGATAGTTTGAATATGACATAAGTCGGGCGTTGTAGTCTCCATAATTCAAAATCTGGTTCTGTTGTCCTATTATTGCCTCAATTACATCTTTCTCGTTGTTTTCCAGAATTCGATTGTCTGGCCTATTTAAAAGATAAGGACGGAATGTTCGCTAACCTATTGATAACCAAGTCACGAGATGGTACCCATACTTTTAACTGCTGGGTGAGTAGATCCGACAGAAACCGGAAATTAACGAAAGAACACGGAAATTACCGCAATACGTTTTGCAGATAAGTCAGAAATAATGGTTGGGACACCAGGATAGACTACAAATACAAGTAACATATAAACTATCTGATAAGCCAGTGATTCTAAGCATGTTTCAGACATCGTCCAGTTACACGGTGATCGACCGTTATAAGAGAATCAATGGATTATTTATATTCTCTTAATTGAAGAAGTACATGCTCCTCTTGTCACAGTCTGTTCCTACATGCTCCTCTTGTCACAGTTTGTTCCATTGAAGAAGTACATGCTCCTCTTGTCACAGTCTGTTCCTACATGCTCCTCTTGTCACAGTCTGTTCCTACATGCTCCTCTTGTCACAGTCTGTTCCTACATGCTCCTCTTGTCACAGTCTGTTCCTACATGCTCCTCTTGTCACAGTCTGTTCCTACATGCTCCTCTTGTCACAGTCTGTTCCTACATGCTCCTCTTGTCACAGTCTGTACCTACATGCTCCTCTTGTCACAGTCTGTTCCTACATGCTCCTCTTGTCACAGTCTGTTCCTACATGCTCCTCTTGTCACAGTCTGTTCCTACATGCTCCTCTTGTCACAGTCTGTTCCTACATGCTCCTCTTGTCACAGTCTGTTCCTACATGCTCCTCTTGTCACAGTCTGTTCCTACATGCTCCTCTTGTCACAGTCTGTTCCATTATATTTTAAACTTCCGCGTCTGACAGCAAATCAATATAATGAGCCATTAATATAGACTTATGCGAGATGACGTTTTTGTCAGAATGTTATTTTCTGTTCCTAACTAAGGAAATCTGTAATCTATTCTTACATTCCCAATCTTACAGTTGGATATTTCCGTTATTCTCGCATATATTATTAGATATTATATCTCAACTGGTTTGGATGTAAACTTTATCTTTTAGGTGATCACGTCGTATAAGGGCATCGAATCGACATGGCCATTTCGGGTGATATACCGTCTACAGTCCACTCAGTGTAATGCCCTCACAGACGTGGATGTTCTTGTAACACGGACGCCGCTTGCAACAATGTACCTCCATGAAGGTATATCAACTGTTAGATCTTATTACTTCCACCTACATATATATGAGAATAGGTTTCATGGAAATAATGTGTTCCTAACGTTAATCCTCAAGTGGATCAACCAGTTTCATTGTACATTCAGATTTCCACTGAAACATTATCAGGAGAGCTAGGTTGATACTTCCCTCAGTTTGTCCCCCAGAACTAGAACGGACAGTAATTAACTTTGGCTTGGATCGAGCTTTAGTTGTAAGGTTGAATCATTGATATTTCAATCTGTGGCATATTTCAGACAGCCTGTTTATTTTACTATATCATAGCAGCCCAATACTGATCAAAATATCAGTTCAACAATATGGATACACCTGATAAATTACAAGCGTCTGGTCCGTCATTCATAATTCAGCCGTCGTCCATTAGAGAATATCCGCGTCCATAATCCAAAGACCTATTCCATATTCCATATAACAGTATTAGCACCAAATTCAAAAAGACAATCATAGTATACATAAACATAGGCTTGTTTCCTGCAAGAGAGAAGCGGTCAACAGTTTTCAATGATGCCGGGCAAGACATCATGATGTTCCAAAAATATCAAATCCGTATCGCTGATCAGTATTCTTAATCCATAATATTCGTTGTAAAGTCGTCATCTAAAGAATGATGCATCTCAGTCACGCTTTGATTGTGACTGTTCATATGAGTACCATGAGGATCTAGAAGTACATGGGTTCATACGGCCCCTAGCCCCGGGTTAAGCGGAATTAGACACAAGTTACGAAACGTAGCGCCATAGATCTTGCACGCTACGTTCGTATTTTGCTATCAGCATGCGATATGTATCGCCAAATTTGAGAAACTTGAGTGGAGGCGCTTGGTGGTGTAGCCCTGTTTTATAAGTTTCTGCAACAATGTTTTGTGACGTTGATTAAAATCGTCACATTTAACACAGGATCTAGCAAATGCTACTAGGCGTGATATGTATACGCCATATGCAGGTCCAACTGGAATATTACTGTCCAGAAAGGGATAGTTTACGATGTCGAAATTGTAATCATCTCTTTTGTCATACAGTCGACGAGAGAAGGCCCGCTTCATTTTTATAGAGATATAGGTCTAAATATGATGTGCCTGTAGGGCTATCTGTAGTTTCCTTCAAATCCAGTGAAGGTGGATATATATCCTTCACCGCGTCATTTATATAGCGATTATCCACAGCGAGAAGATCGTCTATATAGCGTTTGGTGAATGAGAAGGAACGGGCTTTGAATGGATCGGTTTTTGAAAGCGCCTGCATATAGTCATATTCATAAGAGAACAGATATAGGTCAGCCAATAGGGGTGCACAATGAGGTGCACAAGGCTCAGGCACCAGAGTCGAATGATTGTGCATTAAATATGTTTACGTGGAGTATAACTCAGAGGTTTGTCTATTTCTATAAGGATACAGTTATTCCAAATCAAGACGCGACTAGTTGTGAGGATGGTAAATAAAGTAATGAAAGCATCCAAGGCTGCTAAAAAACAGGGAAGGAATTGGTCCTGTTCAATATATTTCTGATGTGTCTCTCGTTGCATACGTGATGTGAATTTGTGAAGCTTAGCTCTAATTATTGAAGAGACTTCATCAATACTGTAAAGAAAGTCTAGGCAAATGAGAGTTGCATATGTGGTACCAGTGGACGATGGAAACAATTCTGTTGAGGCGTTCAACTGTTATCACAATTGTTTGACAACCCAATGGAATTACCTTTCCCCGATAAAGAACACAACACCGAAGATTAAAAATTGTATATTATCTGAACTAAACAAGATAAGATTTTGGTAGTAACCCTACAATATTGCCGAGGTCGGTGTGCGCATCATAGTGAACATTGTTGCCCAGGAAGCAGATCGGCTTTCATTCATGGTTTATGTATTCATGCACACAGCAACCTGCAGTCAAAGCTCAATGACATTGTTATTGTAGACATGTACAAGAATGAAGTCACTGAATCTGATTCATATTCATAATTTATTTGTGTGGCAATTGACAACCAGAAAATAATATAAGTAGCCTATAGGTCTTCTTCAAGATTACACGTATGCCTACCGGTACATCGAATAATTATTTTAAAATCCATTCAGCAATTGCACAAAGAAAAAATACCCTTACGTTACTAAAAAATTCAATCACAGATACAGAAAACCATTATTAACGTCAAAAAATAAATTTACCTCCACTGCCTGGCCCAAACGGAAAATTATTTTGTCGGTCGTGATGTCATAAGACTATTAAATATTCATGAGGTGGGCGCTCCGAACACAAAATTCGATTGAAATCAGTAAGATCCTACTTAGCGACATATACGATTGAGGAGCATTGATAGGATATTAATTTATTAAGATTGGGTATATATCCCACCTAAGATATTAAATCAAAGTTTGGATATTGAAATATATCCTAATTGGGATATTTTCACCGATTTTCATACTAAACGGCAATGTCGGATTTCGGCATCAAAGCTACCAAAAACAAGATAGAATCTACTTCACAAAACTGACAATACGATTGTATAATTTTGCTGAACTTTTCTCGTCGACATTATTCTCTGTGCAATTGCAATTACGTGCAATACTTTTTGATGTTGTTGTTGCAGTATACTTCCCATCAATAACCACTGTTGTATGTCTTTAAAACAAACAGAAGAACTACTAGCACAATATGCCAGCTTGAAAATATGGAAGTATGAAAAAAATATTCAAATTGCGATATTTTATCCCAATTGGGATATATATCCCAGTTAGTCCTTTTCCCTGACCTGTTCAACGAGCTGCCATTACGGATATGGTAAGAATCAAGAACATTACTTTTGCTGGATGACAAATGATGCAGGACGATAAGATCAGTCAATTTGAAAATTGCAGTAAAAAGGATGCTTTCGCTTGATGAAATAAATCATGTTTTCCTTGCAAGAAATGTTTTCAAACTTAGCACACAAAACGGCGGCTTTCAGTCATGCCATGTGCATGCTTTCAGTCACGCAGTAGCGCGGAAACTTGCAATATTCATTTATTTGATAATATTAACAAGTGTGCGCCGGGAAACAAGTAATGAATTCAGTGACGGGTATAAAACGTTTTACACACCTCGATCTGTCCGAATGTCACACTCGCACAGTGTCAAAACTTTCCAGTGGACTGATGGAACGAAAACGAAACTGCCTCCTCGTCGCTCCTTTTCAAACTTCCTCACCGGGACTGCACTATAATTTTGGCAGTGCGGTTCAGCCGATCTTAAAACATGACGTCTTTTCGTAAATTCGGTGTATTTCATTGGCTATCAGAGCCGAAGATGAAGTGGGCATATTCCGTGACTACGACCTGTGCCATATTGACCAGTTTACAGACAAAACACAATCTTTCGAAGAAAATCTCTCAAGATATCAGCAGAAGTGTCCAGGAAACGCATTCGACATATTCTTCAATATCTGCACCTAGAAACGGCTCGTCGTGAGATTAATTCAGAGAAATTATTCGAAACTAGGTCGAACTACTTCATAGCGCATTCAATAAACGGAGTGACGCGGAACTTTCAGTCATTCTCTCATTTTGCGCAGGGGTGTTGTAATGAAAACCATATCGCTTGGATAGATCGCACCCCTGAAATTACCCATAAGCCAGTTCACCTAGCATTGCAAGAAACAGGGAAACTTCCCTGTTTAATTTTAAAAATGGAAAGCCAGTTAGAAACGACAAGTGGGCAAACGACACATTCCAGATGGCTCCAATTAATATAAATGTACGACTACTCAAAGCAGAGTAAACGTCCAAGGTGAACTCAACTTATAAATCACAAATGACGACTAGCCTCGATGATATGTGGTAACCCGTATGATCGAAAATGCAGCGCCATCTACACAACTTCTCATCAGCTGAGATTTAAATATGCTAGGGAAAGTGTATACTGATAATGGGACCATGTATGGCGCAGAGCAATTATAAAGTACCCTCTGGAGGCCAACTGCTATTAAATGTTATATACCATGATGTCTAGGAATGGCACAGAGTGAAACTGGACGTTATTTTGCAGCTGAAGTTTGGCGAATCGGTCTATGTGATACTCTATTGTCCCAGACCAAACCCCCAAAATCTCATCGATGTGACGTTTCCAGAGCAAGCACAATTGAGGAGATTATCTTCTTCTCAGTAAGCCATTCACATATTAGCATAAGCTCGTGCCAATCGTTTGCCCACAGCTGTGCGTGACTTTGGGACCGAAGCTAACGATGGATGCTTGGCAAGGGCGTACGAAATAATTGTTAAACCCTCATTAGGGTACAATTGTATTTTAATACTAGTAGCCAGTCCTGCCTACTTCACTCATATAATTATTGGAATAATCTAGGCACTATTGTTCGAGTTTTGTCTATAACCATTGACATTGTTAAAGGGCGACTGATTGGCTGTGCATATTTCTATTCTTTAAATAACAACCTTTGAATATTTCAGATGCTTTCGCCAATGAATGTATAACGTTACCTCCTATACCACCACGGTCAAAGGCAACTAGGAAATATAATCCGGGTCTTCCAAACGATGCGGATCGTATATACACAGAACCCCCTATTGGCGAGGACGAGGATTACTGGATTGAGAACACGTCCCTTTCTGTAGGAGCATCACAAGATGGGACAGGGAAGACCACGAGCTTGTCCTGTAGCTTAGAGAATATCATTATTCTACTCTCAGTCAAAGTTCTACTGACCAGACTCTTCGATAGCGCTCTCTAGTTTAAAATACAGTCAAACCTCTCTTAAGTGACCACCCAAGGCAAACTGACAATATGGTCTCTTAAAGCAGGTGGTCTTTTAATAAAGGTAATTTAACACGGAAATTAACCCCCCCCCTCCCCCCGGAGGGAGTTTTATACTGCGGTCTACGAAGACAGGTGTTTGTCTAATAAAGGTGGTCGTTAGAGCAGGTTTGACTGTAACAGGCCTATATATATGGGAAACGACTGACCCTATCTGTGATTTCCGGCAGAATGACGGGTTGAACTGGATGTGGACAGGCGCCAAATTAGAGCAACCAATAGTATACGCCGTGAGAGAATTATAAAGAGAGGAAGAGATATCGGATAGAATGGAATGTACAGGCTTTTTTGAGTTCTGAAATATAAACGTGAGGTAATTCAGTGTGATGGGTTAACATGCAGCATGAAGTACATTTGTATGACGGAAATGGTCGAATAGGAGCGGACTATGCCGATACCGAATTTGGTTGATTTCGTTATAAAATGAACATGACAAGAAAGGAAAACCTATACGAGCACATGCATAGATGTTAGAGAGATATATGCGGAGATGTTAGAGACACAAATGCAGAGATATTTATGTTTGGGCTGATAACACGTGTGGTTCAAATTTGTATTGCGAATCACAGACTGAAACTTTTCGTGGATGAGATTGTACTGCAAAGAGTGAGATTTTGATGGGTTTGTATAGACTGTGGTGTTAGAACATATATATACTAAAACTTCAGGGTGCGTTCGGGCAAAGGTAATTGTGTGGCAATACCCCTATGATGTGGTATATGTGGATAATTATAGCACATAAAAAAAAACGGTAACAAAGAACAGACGACCCAGACAAACGCCATATGTGCTTTGTGCAACTAGATCAACTGTATTATGTACTGCAGGAACTGAATGTATATATGTGGAGGTATGTACTGCAGGAACTGAATGTATATATATGGAGGTATGTACTGCAGGAACTGAATGTATATATGTGGAGGTATGTACTGCAGGAACTGAATGTATATATGTGGTATGTACTGCAGGAACTGAATGTATATATGTGGAGGTATGTACTGCAGGAACTGAATGTATATATGTGGAGGCTATATATAGACTATGGTTTGGTTGTTCATGTATGACATTGATTCAAGTACGTAAGTTTCTCTCGCCAAGGACCAATTTAGTTCTTTCAGGACCGACTTGTGAATATGTACTAGCGGAATATATCTCTACAAATATTCAACATTCTACATGCTTGCTTTTGACGAGAATCGTTGAATTTCCCATTAAAACTTAAATGCTTCACATCAGATGTTAATTGCCTTGGAACTGAACAGCCTTCCGTATATTCTGTGTTCACAATTATCAGTGTGAGCGGCATACAATACAATACAATACAATACAATATGTTTATTGCACGACTCGTAAAATGGTACAAGTATGGCAAACAAAACAATATAATTACTATGGTACTATAGCAACGTAGTAATTATTAGTTAGTATGGTTTGAACCAACAGTGTGGGTTAGTAGTAATTCTAGGACATAACATAGAAGTTGCCAGTGTGTTGATGTATAAACTCTAATTAAGAAGTGTCCAGCCGGTTTTTTGATGGAGGGCTCAGCCTGGTACATTTGGTGTACCAGTCTTGCTATTTTTGAAGCATTGTCTCTGTGGGGATTTAGTATAGATTTAACTTTTATAATTTCCGGATGGGGTGGGAGTCGGTTACTGTGGATAATTTGGTTTATATAATCTCTGTGTTTGTTATGTCGAGGACAGTATAGCAAGAAGTGTACTTCATCTTCTACTACATTTTGGGTACAGTAGCGACAGATCCGGTCACATCTTGGGGTGTTTTTATACCTACCGGTCTCTATTTCGAGTTTGTGACAGCTGATTCGTAGTTTTGTTATTGTTCGTCTATGATCCGGGTTTTGTATATTTTCTAGGTAATCCTGCAATTTGTATTCTTCATATATGGTTGAGAGGAGAGTCAGTTTACCAGATTGGGTGTGCTCTTGAACTTTTTGGAGGAAATAGTTTTTGTAGTCTTGCTCCAGCTGCAATTTTATTTGATTGTAGTACCTATTCTTCTGAAACTAAGTCATGTTTTTTTATATCACCAGTTGCCAAGTTCGCCGCATTCTTGAACTTGGCAACTGTTGTTTTCCAGTTCTGGTTACCAGAGGCATAAGCATCTTTAAGAAGTTTATTTTGTGTGTTTTGGAGTCGGTCGTCGTATTTCAGAGTAGCCATGAGGATGTCGAAGTGAAGGGGGAAAAGTCCAAGTTCTGCTCGGCATACAAGGGAATGTGCCCGACGAGAAGTTCCGAGGGCCATTTTACCAAATTTTAGTTGAATTTGTTCTGAATGTGTTTTATTTAGTTTTTCAATGCTAATCCAGAAATTTTGTGTGTTTTTGAGCAGTTTTTCCTCTAATCCCCATATTTCACAGTTATATAATAGAATAGGCTTAATTAAGGTCTGGAAGAGTTTAACTTGGATGTTTGTATACATGGGTGATCACTATGCAACGATCTTAGCATTTCATTGGCTTATTCTTCACTTGATCCTATAGTTTATTATAGTATAGAAAAATATAGTATAGAATAGTTGATGAGCTTCACGAGTACAGATAGAGAGCGGTAATGTTTATCCTCTCACTGTAGATTTCCATAGCTGTATGCTGTATCACTCTGTGTTATATATTTACTGACAGTTAGCCTGTGAATATTTATAGTTAACCTGAGATTTTAAACATGGAGAGATTGGTCGTATCATTAACACCATTGGTAATAATTAGATCAATATCATTAACTCATTGAAATAGCAGTGCCAGACTTGAGAATCAGTCTCCTCAATCGTAGCGCCATAAACATAATGATAATCTCCCTGCACTGGGCAATTGTTCTCATCCAAACTTACAGATTCTCATATAGCATTCATTGATGGAATCAAGGCCAATTCAGACTGATCTTTTTTGTGTCTATATGATAGTATCGTAGAAAATCGGAGCGAACTCATAGACTTTAAATCTTAGAAGTGTTTTCATATTTGGCCTAATGATCGGACAAAACAATGTATATATTGCTTGAAGATTTGTTAATTGTTTGTTTGTGTGTGGATGATAGTTAACCAAATTTTCTACATTAAGATTATCCATAAAATACATATCGCTAACATGGCATTCGTTCTAGTCATATCTCTTTTGAACAATACACTGGGGTTTGCCAGTCAAAGGTATAAACAACAACAACAACAACGCATTTGGCAACCTAAAGAAGAAGTGCCTTATCTTGCCTAACGTGAAACACCTCAAATGAGTTTCTGTTGGATGAACAATTAGAACGTATGGAAATTTGGATTATGTAATGAATATATATGTATTTATGTATATAGTTATAAATGGATGAGTTGTCGGATGTGCAGAAAATATTAGGAGAAAATATATACAGAGCAATGGTTCGCGAAAATCAATCGAAACTGTATATAAATTATTATTATTATTATAAGTGATTATGTTTCTACAGGCAAATCCAATTGTATATATATTGGGAAACAGTTGAAGAAAATGTTCATCAAACCATTCAGGTCATGCGATTTACCCTTTTTGTTCTGGTGCAAACGTATGGACCTATCTCATTTGGTTTCCCCTGATCCCCTGGTGATAACGGTTACACCGTGGGTGTGTCAGAGGTGAGGAGAGTTTCTGTGTGAGAAGAGTGTGTTCTGGTGCAAACGTATGGACCTATCTCATTTGGTTTCCCCTGATCCCCTGGTGATAACGGTTACACCGTGGGTGTGTCAGAGGTGAGGAGAGTTTCTGTGTGAGAAGAGTGTGTTCTGGTGCAAACGTATGGACCTATCTCATTTGGTTTCCCCTGATCCCCTGGTGATAACGGTTACACCGTGAGTGTGTCAGAGGTGAGGGGAGTTTCTGTGTGAGAAGAGTGTGTTCTGGTGCAAACGTATGGACCTATCTAATTTGGTTTCCCCTGATCCCCTGGTGATAACGGTTACGCCGTGAGTGTGTCAGAGGTGAGGAGAGTTTCTAGTGTGTTCTGGTGCAAACGTATGGACCTATCTCATTTGGTTTCCCCTGATCTCCTGGTGATAACGGTTACACCGTGAGTGTGTCAGAGGTGAGGGGAGTTTCTGTGTGAGAAGAGTGTGTTCTGGTGCAAACGTATGGACCTATCTAATTTGGTTTCCCCTGATCCCCTGGTGATAACGGTTACGCCGTGAGTGTGTCAGAGGTGAGGAGAGTTTCTAGTGTGTTCTGGTGCAAACGTATGGACCTATCTCATTTGGTTTCCCCTGATCCCCTGGTGATAACGGTTACACCGTGGGTGTGTCAGAAGTGAGGAGAGTTTCTGTGTGAGAAGAGTGTGTTCTGGTGCAAACGTATGGACCTATCTAATTTGGTTTCCCCTGATCCCCTGGTGATAACGGTTACACCGTGAGTGTGTCAGAGGTGAGGAGAGTTTCTGTGTGAGAAGAGTGTGTTCTGGTGCAAACGTATGGACCTATCTAATTTGGTTTCCCCTGATCCCCTGGTGATAACGGTTACGCCGTGAGTGTGTCAGAGGTGAGGAGAGTTTCTAGTGTGTTCTGGTGCAAACGTATGGACCTATCTCATTTGGTTTCCCCTGATCCCCTGGTGATAACGGTTACACCGTGAGTGTGTCAGAGGTGAGGAGAGTTTCTGTGTGAGCAGAGAAATTAGACGAGTGACTATTGAAGCGTGAACCATGACAAATGGATGTTGTTTACGATGGTGTACAATACAATATCTATCCAGGACGTTTTCGCCGATTTTTCTTCACCGAGCCAAGGTTCACCAATAACCACGCCCCTTACATCCGGGAAGATATGAGAATGGTCTGCGCCGACATATTTGCGAATCGTGGCGGATGGGAATTATCTTACAAACATTTGTCCTAACGTACAGATATGATCAGCCGTTCAACATATATCAGCTTAACCCTACCTGGCCTGGGGGGGGGGGTACTTCCCCCCTCCCCGGTTGTTTTTTGCTTCTATCTACGGAACGACAAAAGATTGAGAGGTGAGACTCCGTGACTTTGTAGATTATCATATTGGGGTCATTTTGAACTTATTTGCATTTGGATAAATTCAAAATGGCGGCCATTTGGGGTACCAGATTTCTTCAAAATGTTTGCTTTTCTGCATGGAAAAGCGGGTACAACTTATTTCATTTCATATCAGATTATTATTTACTAATTTATCATGCAATTTTTGCGAAGAAAATAAAATCGAAAATTCTGACCGAAAAATCGTCCATAAAGTGCTCTTTTTAAAAATAACGTCACTGTGACGTCATCATGGCGACCATCTTGGCTTGTAGCTTGACCCAAAGCGGAAATATATAGGAGGACACTTCCCCCCCCCCCCCCCCCCACACAGGCTGCGATACACCTTAAATCGTCCAGGCCAGATTGGGTTAAGAGAGTGGATGTCTGTGAGAAAGAGAAAGCAAAAGTATAGAAATATAAAAAGAGATTTGATATTGTGAGAGGAGAGTCAGAAAATAGACCACTTAATCCTAGGTAGACGAGGAGATAGCCACTGACATACACATTATTATTATTATTATCTACCTGAAGCTCCATCAACAGTTACCTGTATCTGGGATGCCTCTCCTCCACCTCCTCGCTCCCTCACTCCTACTCCATAGGTTAACCGTATCAATTCACTGGGGAAATATGGAACCCCGGTGAATTATAGGCAACTGGTGAATTATCGACCTCTGGCGAATTGTGGACCACTGGCGAGTTATTAATCCTAGTTTGCATAAAAAGAACATTCGATGTCACAATTCAGACCAAAATTATTTTATATTTGTTTATTCGTTGCTTTAATTTTTAGACACATAATCAATTTATAGAATGTTTCGTTTCAGGATTTATTTCAATAGTTCAGTGAGACGGGATATATGTTTGACAGAGTAGCGTCCCCTCTGTACGAAATCTGTTCGATTTGCACCGTGGGGATACGAGGGGCGCACACAAGTGTACAATCGGCAATAAAATTGTATGGAACGAAAAAATTTACTCGTATGTAGATATAATATAATCATGTGAATATTATTTAGTGAAATTTCATTCCTTCCGTTGTCTGAAACTGGGAGACCGACTGCATAGCTGTATAGACTATGTCCCTTTATAATGAAATGACACATTGTTAGTTATTCATGTTACTGGAATTACCACTATGAATATGTACAGCAAAGTAATTGTATCTGGTATAGTCATAGTAAATTCACAGAAATGTTCATGTTTGAATTATCAAAATATATGATGAAGAAAGCAATAAATTAGTTTCAAAGCACACCTTGATATCATTGTCACTATTCTTGTCTTCATTCATTGTTCTATTTCTATTGTTACAGAAGTAGTAAAGAAGTAGTAATGAAAGAGTAAATTCCCGCATATACATGTACTCATGCGCAGTGGTTCGTAGGTTGTGGCTGCGCACTCCCTGTTGCTCATCTGTATATATGGACATTTACACAGCCAAATTTCCACATGTTGGTACCGTGTGGTAACTGAATGGTAACCGCAAGGAAGGGCCCGGAACGGTACACCTCAGTACAGCACCAGTCAGTACTGACCCGTATCGACACAGTACCACTCAGTAACTGGTCAGTACTGATTGAATACCGTACAGTACCACAAAGAACAGGACTGAACAGTACTGCATTGTAACTGAACAGTAACCAACCTGTTACTGTGCAGTACTGGTCAGTTACCACTTGGAACCAGGCTGTTGCTAACTGACATATACTGCTCAGTTCAGTTCTGACCTGTAATTATCACACAGGAACTGTTCAGTTACAGCTCAGTACCTACATGTATGGTGGGCCTTTCCATGCAGTACCGTTCAGTAGTGTACAGCTCAGTATATGTCTGTGAAAAATTGCCTGTGTACTCTTCTTCATACACAACGCCTGGCCACGTGACTTCCGGGCAAGTCTGAACATGTTTGTAAAAGTCTGAACGGGCACCCCATGCGGTCTTCCTTATTATACACAGAGTCCACAGCAGACTTGGTAGGCTTCTCAGGTAGGTCGGGGTGCCCCACTAGCACGATACTGATTGGCGCAGTAGGAGCGAGTCTGTGATGGGTTGACGCAGACCTGGAGGTTAGTAGTATAGAAAACTGATATTCGGCCTTATTTTCCAGGGAGGTAACTCTTGCATGCAAAAAATGCAGGTTAAAGTATAGGAAGCGGCCATTTACGGCCTTTGTCCTCTGGGCCGCAAGGCCGCTATAGTTCCGGCAACATTTGACCTCGAATTCTTCCGCGGTGATGCGGTGTGGTGGTGATGCGGTCGCGGAGAAAGCCTCCGCGGACAGAAAGTAGTCCCATGGGTTGACTTCCAATTGTAACGGTTAACCGTTTGTGTATAGGACTGTTCGAATCGGAGGGGGGGGGGGCGTGTCACCGCTGGAAGGGTGGAAGAGCCCGTGATGGGGGAGCCAGTGGTCGGAAATGCATTCCCCCGTATTTCTCGCTTACCAGAGCGAGATAGGTGTTGCCCTTTATGGGGAACATTCTTTACGAATTATGGAATGGGATGTCATTCCCATTTATGGACTATGAACTGTGATTTCGCTGTGAAGGCGATTTTCCGGGTTTCGCAACGTCTCCGGGGGGGTGGAGAAGGGCGCCGGCTATATAAGCTCGTGCAGACATTGGGAGCGGGGTCAGACCAGAAAGACAGAGCTGGAGGAAGCACGTCCAGGTACAGCCTGTAACTTTCGATTTCGGCGCAATTTACGGTTGGGCCGTAAATGCAGTTGTTTTGGCCTGGGAGTCTAAAAGCTTGTAAACTCCTGTAGTTAGTGTAACCTGTAAAAACACGCCAATCCAATGAGAATTTGCCAGCTCGCATTTTTTCGGTGTGGAAACGTGTTTGTGGTTATACTATAGTTTAGGAAACACGACAGCGTGGCGTGTCTAGTATAGTTGTGGGGTATTCTATAATACTGTAATGAGACATGTTTTTGCTCGTAGCACATTCAGGCAACTTGCATGGTCTAACTTCAGTATAAAATAAGGCTTTTAGGTCTATACCAGTAGGTTGATAATTTCGACACTGTTTTGCTGAGCTAATCCCGCGGTACTGGGACTAAAGTCGCAATATTTATGTGTCGATCTTGTTGATCGTGAAGCGGTATATGACGATAGATAGGGATTCCCTCCACCCCCAGAAATATGCAACTGCACTAAATACAGAGATAAATAAGCCAAACTTCCCCTGCCATAATCCAACGACGTATTGTGTAGCCTGTTTATTCGGCGCAGACGGCCGTGCAACGCTATACGGGACGAAAACGGTCGCAGTTATTACAGCCGGGCGGTGCGGTCAAGGCACAGGCGGGCGAGCTGTTTTCGTCGAGAAACATCGGTAAACTGGGCCGGACGCTTCGGGGGCAAGAAGGGTCGCAGACAGTTACACAGACGGCGTATAGCTGACAAAAGACAAGTTACGGATACAGATCACAGATCACACAAGAAAGACACACAGATCACAGATTATACAGTAAAGAAAGATACAGAACACAGATCCCACAAGAAGGATATGTGTATTTATCACACAATAATGAAAGATGCACAGAACCCAGCCAATACAGTAAAAGTGAAGAAATACAGATCACAGACAGTACAGTAGTATACATAGATTACAGCCCATACAGACAAGACAAGCCAAGATACAAGGTACAGCACAGACAGACTTCTCCTCCCGAGAAACGCCGATAGACGGTGGAATTGGAGAAATCTGCGACCGGGTCGCGGAAGGTCGCAGAAGGTCGCAGAAATCTGCGACCGGGTCGCAGAGGGTCGCAGAAGCTTGCGACCAGGTCGCAGGGGGTCGCCAACGACAGTTGACATACAGTCATGATGTTTCATTGGTACCAGATGAAATGGTAATACAATATATACCCAAGTAATTGTCCTGACGGTCGCGGAGAGTGAGTGGTGCGTGGTTCTTACCTGAGAGATCGTCGTGAAGTTGTGTAGTCACAGGCGTGTCTATAGACGGGTCGCAGCAGCCGTAAGGGTTGAGACGCCGGGCTATACTTACCTGTGCGGGAAGCAGACTGGTGAGCTGACAAGTTAGGGTCAGGCTCCGACGACTGGGGGTGAAGAACACGCCGGGTTGCCACGTCTCTGGAGAGAGCGTCACCGCCGTGACGTTCCAACGACTGGGGGTCGTCTCTGGAGAGAGCGTTACTGCGTAACGTTCCAACGGGCCGTGACGTTTCAGCGACTTGGTGCCATATCTGGAGAGAGCGTCACTGCCGTGACGTTCCAACGCCTGAGGGTATATATATATTGGGGAGAACGTTACCGCCGTAACGTTCCAGCGGGCCTTGACGTCTCAACGACTGGGTGTCGTATCTGGAGAGAGCGTTATATCCTTAACGTTCCAACGACGGGGTGCCATCCCTGGAGAGAGCGTTACGTCCGTAACGTTCCAACGACGGGGTGCCATCCCTGGAGAGAGCGTTACGTCCGTAACGTTCCAACGACGGAAGAGAAGGGCCAGCAGCCAGGCCGCCCTTATCCCCAGAAGAGAAGGGCCAGCAGCCAGGCCGCCCTTATCGCGCATAGACATAAAGCACTATATTAACTATAAAGCTATATGCATACACTCCCATATATATTATTGACACATACCACCAAGCTTAAACTGCACACATTCTCTTCTATTATCCACATATACCCCAGGGATACGTATCCGTTAACCTTATATGCACACACCAAGTGTACGTATCCGTTAACCTTATATGCACACACCAAGTGTACGTATCCGTTAACCTTATATGCACACACCAAGTGTACGTATCCATTAACTTTATATGCACACACCCTCTCATATCACGTGTATATATACGTCAAGTTTATTTGCATACACTCTCCTAGTGTCTGTACATATATGTAAATATCATAACGTTACATCTCCTTAGACATTCTGTCTAAGCCACGCGGTTCTACGCTATTATTTGTAACCGCGTATACTATTTGTGCAGAATATACCATATAGACCTTTACATTAGAGTCAGTCATCCTTATAGGGTTGTGATCATCTCTTCGAGCCCCGGATCTCTACTAGTGAAGGGGTTAACGACGGTGACGGCCAGAATGCCAGTGGGCAATTGGGCAATCCCGGTTATTGATTCGTTTTCTCGTAAACACCACGACTGGTCCTGCTCGTACACGTTACACAATGTTAATATATACGGGGAATACCTAAAAAGAGTATGGGAATAGACGTTTTGGGACCTAGGTGGGTCCCTAGTGGACCGATTGGATCGAATGAGGTATCAATGTGAAGCATATGTGAGGGAGCATCCGATGGGCTGGGTGTGGGGTTGGAATATCGTCATTCTGCGCATGCGCGGTAGACAAAGGGCATGGAAATAGACGTTTTGGGGTCTAGGTGGGCCCTTAGTTGACCGATGGGGTCGAGTGAGGTATCAATGTGAAGCATATGTGAGGGGGCATACGACTGGGTGGATGTGGGCTGGAATATCGTCATTCTACGGATGCGCAGTAGACAAAATGTATGAAAATAGACGTTTTGGGATCTAGATGAGCCACTAATGAGCCGATGGAGTCGTATGAGGTATCAATGTGAAGCATATGTGAGGGGGGGGGGCATCCGCCTGAACTAGTGTGTCGGCCGTTGTCAACATTCTGCGCATGCGCAGACAGGGAATTTTGGGAAAAGTGTATGGAAATAGACGTTTTGGGGTCTAGGTGAGTCCCTAGTGGGCCGATGGGGTCGAGTGAGGTATCGCTGTGAGGGATACGTGAGGGGGCATCAGCCTGGACTAGTGTGTGGGCCGTTTGCGACATTCTGCGCATGCGCAGACAGGGAATTGTAGGAAAAGTGCATTGGAAGGAACGTTTTGGGGTCTAGGTGAGCCACTAATGAGCCGATGGAGTCGTATGAGGTATCATTGTGAAGCATATGTGAAGAGGCATCCACCTGGACTAGTGTGTCGGCCGTTGTCAACATTCTGCGCATGCGCAGACAGGGAATTGTGGGAAAAGTGCATTGGAAGAAACGTTTTGGAGTCTAGGTGAGTCCCTAGTGGGCCGATTGGGTCCAGTGAGGTATCAATGTGAAGCATATGAGAGGGAGCATCCGATGCGCTGGGTGTGACATGGAACTGACGTCATTCTGCGCATGCGCAGTAGACAAAGTGTATGGAAATAGACGTTTTGGGGTCTAGGTGGGCCACTCGTGGTCCGATGGAGGCGAGTGAGGTATCAATGTGAAGCATTCGTGAGGGAGCATCCGTCTGGACTAGTGTGTCGTTCGTTTTCAACATTCTGCGCATGCGCAGACAGGGAAATGTGGGAAAAGGGTGTGGAAATAGACGTTTGGAGTCTAGGTGGGCCACTCGTGGTCCGATGGAGTCGAGTATGGTATCAATGTGAAGCATTCGTGAAGGGGCATCCGCCTGGACAAGTGTGTCGTTCGTTTTCAACATTCTGCGCATGCGCAAGGAAGGAATTGTGGGAAAAAGGAATGGAAATAGACGTTTGGGGGTTTAGGTGGGCCACTAATGGTCCGATGGAGTCAAGTGAGGTATCAATGTGAAGCACACGTGAGTGAGCATCCGACTGGGTGGATGTGGGGTAGGAATATCGTCATTCTGCGCATGCGCAGGCAGGCCGTAGTATGGAAATAGACATTTTGGGGCCGATATGGACCACTATTGGTCCAAATGGGTTGTGGGAGGTGTCAAAGTGAAGCCTTTGTGGGGTGAGGTCAGAATGGCGTGTTTTTGATTGCAAGTCGCGTCAATCTGCGCATGCGCAGTTGGGTGTAGTAAGTAAAGTGGCCATTTTGGGGAAGTGAAGGAAGGTATTTGGTGTAGAGATGGACCACTATTGCTCCGAATGCGTCGTGTGGGGTGTCATTTTGTAGCTCTGGAGTGTGTTCTGGTGCAAACGTATGGACCTATCTAATTTGGTTTCCCCTGATCCCCTGGTGATAACGGTTACGCCGTGAGTGTGTCAGAGGTGAGGAGAGTTTCTAGTGTGTTCTGGTGCAAACGTATGGACCTATCTCATTTGGTTTCCCCTGATCTCCTGGTGATAACGGTTACACCGTGAGTGTGTCAGAGGTGAGGGGAGTTTCTGTGTGAGAAGAGTGTGTTCTGGTGCAAACGTATGGACCTATCTAATTTGGTTTCCCCTGATCTCCTGGTGATAACGGTTACACCGTGAGTGTGTCAGAGGTGAGGAGAGTTTCTAGTGTGTTCTGGTGCAAACGTATGGACCTATCTCATTTGGTTTCCCCTGATCTCCTGGTGATAACGGTTACACCGTGAGTGTGTCAGAGGTGAGGGGAGTTTCTGTGTGAGAAGAGTGTGTTCTGGTGCAAACGTATGGACCTATCTAATTTGGTTTCCCCTGATCCCCTGGTGATAACGGTTACGCCGTGAGTGTGTCAGAGGTGAGGAGAGTTTCTAGTGTGTTCTGGTGCAAACGTATGGACCTATCTCATTTGGTTTCCCCTGATCCCCTGGTGATAACGGTTACACCGTGGGTGTGTCAGAAGTGAGGAGAGTTTCTGTGTGAGAAGAGTGTGTTCTGGTGCAAACGTATGGACCTATCTAATTTGGTTTCCCCTGATCCCCTGGTGATAACGGTTACACCGTGAGTGTGTCAGAGGTGAGGAGAGTTTCTGTGTGAGAAGAGTGTGTTCTGGTGCAAACGTATGGACCTATCTAATTTGGTTTCCCCTGATCCCCTGGTGATAACGGTTACGCCGTGAGTGTGTCAGAGGTGAGGAGAGTTTCTAGTGTGTTCTGGTGCAAACGTATGGACCTATCTCATTTGGTTTCCCCTGATCCCCTGGTGATAACGGTTACACCGTGAGTGTGTCAGAGGTGAGGAGAGTTTCTGTGTGAGCAGAGAAATTAGACGAGTGACTATTGAAGCGTGAACCATGACAAATGGATGTTGTTTACGATGGTGTACAATACAATATCTATCCAGGACGTTTTCGCCGATTTTTCTTCACCGAGCCAAGGTTCACCAATAACCACGCCCCTTACATCCGGGAAGATATGAGAATGGTCTGCGCCGACATATTTGCGAATCGTGGCGGATGGGAATTATCTTACAAACATTTGTCCTAACGTACAGATATGATCAGCCGTTCAACATATATCAGCTTAACCCTACCTGGCCTGGGGGGGGGGGTACTTCCCCCCTCCCCGGTTGTTTTTTGCTTCTATCTACGGAACGACAAAAGATTGAGAGGTGAGACTCCGTGACTTTGTAGATTATCATATTGGGGTCATTTTGAACTTATTTGCATTTGGATAAATTCAAAATGGCGGCCATTTGGGGTACCAGATTTCTTCAAAATGTTTGCTTTTCTGCATGGAAAAGCGGGTACAACTTATTTCATTTCATATCAGATTATTATTTACTAATTTATCATACAATTTTTGCGAAGAAAATAAAATCGAAAATTCTGACCGAAAAATCGTCCATAAAGTGCTCTTTTTAAAAATAACGTCACTGTGACGTCATCATGGCGACCATCTTGGCTTGTAGCTTGACCCAAAGCGGAAATATATAGGAGGACACTTCCCCCCCCCCCCCACACAGGCTGCGATACACCTTAAATCGTCCAGGCCAGATTGGGTTAAGAGAGTGGATGTCTGTGAGAAAGAGAAAGCAAAAGTATAGAAATATAAAAAGAGATTTGATATTGTGAGAGGAGAGTCAGAAAATAGACCACTTAATCCTAGGTAGACGAGGAGATAGCCACTGACATACACATTATTATTATTATTATCTACCTGAAGCTCCATCAACAGTTACCTGTATCTGGGATGCCTCTCCTCCACCTCCTCGCTCCCTCACTCCTACTCCATAGGTTAACCGTATCAATTCACTGGGGAAATATGGAACCCCGGTGAATTATAGGCAACTGGTGAATTATCGACCTCTGGCGAATTGTGGACCACTGGCGAGTTATTAATCCTAGTTTGCATAAAAAGAACATTCGATGTCACAATTCAGACCAAAATTATTTTATATTTGTTTATTCGTTGCTTTAATTTTTAGACACATAATCAATTTATAGAATGTTTCGTTTCAGGATTTATTTCAATAGTTCAGTGAGACGGGATATATGTTTGACAGAGTAGCGTCCCCTCTGTACGAAATCTGTTCGATTTGCACCGTGGGGATACGAGGGGCGCACACAAGTGTACAATCGGCAATAAAATTGTATGGAACGAAAAAATTTACTCGTATGTAGATATAATATAATCATGTGAATATTATTTAGTGAAATTTCATTCCTTCCGTTGTCTGAAACTGGGAGACCGACTGCATAGCTGTATAGACTATGTCCCTTTATAATGAAATGACACATTGTTAGTTATTCATGTTACTGGAATTACCACTATGAATATGTACAGCAAAGTAATTGTATCTGGTATAGTCATAGTAAATTCACAGAAATGTTCATGTTTGAATTATCAAAATATATGATGAAGAAAGCAATAAATTAGTTTCAAAGCACACCTTGATATCATTGTCACTATTCTTGTCTTCATTCATTGTTCTATTTCTATTGTTACAGAAGTAGTAAAGAAGTAGTAATGAAAGAGTAAATTCCCGCATATACATGTACTCATGCGCAGTGGTTCGTAGGTTGTGGCTGCGCACTCCCTGTTGCTCATCTGTATATATGGACATTTACACAGCCAAATTTCCACATGTTGGTACCGTGTGGTAACTGAATGGTAACCGCAAGGAAGGGCCCGGAACGGTACACCTCAGTACAGCACCAGTCAGTACTGACCCGTATCGACACAGTACCACTCAGTAACTGGTCAGTACTGATTGAATACCGTACAGTACCACAAAGAACAGGACTGAACAGTACTGCATTGTAACTGAACAGTAACCAACCTGTTACTGTGCAGTACTGGTCAGTTACCACTTGGAACCAGGCTGTTGCTAACTGACATATACTGCTCAGTTCAGTTCTGACCTGTAATTATCACACAGGAACTGTTCAGTTACAGCTCAGTACCTACATGTATGGTGGGCCTTTCCATGCAGTACCGTTCAGTAGTGTACAGCTCAGTATATGTCTGTGAAAAATTGCCTGTGTACTCTTCTTCATACACAACGCCTGGCCACGTGACTTCCGGGCAAGTCTGAACATGTTTGTAAAAGTCTGAACGGGCACCCCATGCGGTCTTCCTTATTATACACAGAGTCCACAGCAGACTTGGTAGGCTTCTCAGGTAGGTCGGGGTGCCCCACTAGCACGATACTGATTGGCGCAGTAGGAGCGAGTCTGTGATGGGTTGACGCAGACCTGGAGGTTAGTAGTATAGAAAACTGATATTCGGCCTTATTTTCCAGGGAGGTAACTCTTGCATGCAAAAAATGCAGGTTAAAGTATAGGAAGCGGCCATTTACGGCCTTTGTCCTCTGGGCCGCAAGGCCGCTATAGTTCCGGCAACCTTTGACCTCGAATTCTTCCGCGGTGATGCGGTGTGGTGGTGATGCGGTCGCGGAGAAAGCCTCCGCGGACAGAAAGTAGTCCCATGGGTTGACTTCCAATTGTAACGGTTAACCGTTTGTGTATAGGACTGTTCGAATCGGAGGGGGGGGGGGCGTGTCACCGCTGGAAGGGTGGAAGAGCCCGTGATGGGGGAGCCAGTGGTCGGAAATGCATTCCCCCGTATTTCTCGCTTACCAGAGCGAGATAGGTGTTGCCCTTTATGGGGAACATTCTTTACGAATTATGGAATGGGATGTCATTCCCATTTATGGACTATGAACTGTGATTTCGCTGTGAAGGCGATTTTCCGGGTTTCGCAACGTCTCCGGGGGGGTGGAGAAGGGCGCCGGCTATATAAGCTCGTGCAGACATTGGGAGCGGGGTCAGACCAGAAAGACAGAGCTGGAGGAAGCACGTCCAGGTACAGCCTGTAACTTTCGATTTCGGCGCAATTTACGGTTGGGCCGTAAATGCAGTTGTTTTGGCCTGGGAGTCTAAAAGCTTGTAAACTCCTGTAGTTAGTGTAACCTGTAAAAACACGCCAATCCAATGAGAATTTGCCAGCTCGCATTTTTTCGGTGTGGAAACGTGTTTGTGGTTATACTATAGTTTAGGAAACACGACAGCGTGGCGTGTCTAGTATAGTTGTGGGGTATTCTATAATACTGTAATGAGACATGTTTTTGCTCGTAGCACATTCAGGCAACTTGCATGGTCTAACTTCAGTATAAAATAAGGCTTTTAGGTCTATACCAGTAGGTTGATAATTTCGACACTGTTTTGCTGAGCTAATCCCGCGGTACTGGGACTAAAGTCGCAATATTTATGTGTCGATCTTGTTGATCGTGAAGCGGTATATGACGATAGATAGGGATTCCCTCCACCCCCAGAAATATGCAACTGCACTAAATACAGAGATAAATAAGCCAAACTTCCCCTGCCATAATCCAACGACGTATTGTGTAGCCTGTTTATTCGGCGCAGACGGCCGTGCAACGCTATACGGGACGAAAACGGTCGCAGTTATTACAGCCGGGCGGTGCGGTCAAGGCACAGGCGGGCGAGCTGTTTTCGTCGAGAAACATCGGTAAACTGGGCCGGACGCTTCGGGGGCAAGAAGGGTCGCAGACAGTTACACAGACGGCGTATAGCTGACAAAAGACAAGTTACGGATACAGATCACAGATCACACAAGAAAGACACACAGATCACAGATTATACAGTAAAGAAAGATACAGAACACAGATCCCACAAGAAGGATATGTGTATTTATCACACAATAATGAAAGATGCACAGAACCCAGCCAATACAGTAAAAGTGAAGAAATACAGATCACAGACAGTACAGTAGTATACATAGATTACAGCCCATACAGACAAGACAAGCCAAGATACAAGGTACAGCACAGACAGACTTCTCCTCCCGAGAAACGCCGATAGACGGTGGAATTGGAGAAATCTGCGACCGGGTCGCGGAAGGTCGCAGAAGGTCGCAGAAATCTGCGACCGGGTCGCAGAGGGTCGCAGAAGCTTGCGACCAGGTCGCAGGGGGTCGCCAACGACAGTTGACATACAGTCATGATGTTTCATTGGTACCAGATGAAATGGTAATACAATATATACCCAAGTAATTGTCCTGACGGTCGCGGAGAGTGAGTGGTGCGTGGTTCTTACCTGAGAGATCGTCGTGAAGTTGTGTAGTCACAGGCGTGTCTATAGACGGGTCGCAGCAGCCGTAAGGGTTGAGACGCCGGGCTATACTTACCTGTGCGGGAAGCAGACTGGTGAGCTGACAAGTTAGGGTCAGGCTCCGACGACTGGGGGTGAAGAACACGCCGGGTTGCCACGTCTCTGGAGAGAGCGTCACCGCCGTGACGTTCCAACGACTGGGGGTCGTCTCTGGAGAGAGCGTTACTGCGTAACGTTCCAACGGGCCGTGACGTTTCAGCGACTTGGTGCCATATCTGGAGAGAGCGTCACTGCCGTGACGTTCCAACGCCTGAGGGTATATATATATTGGGGAGAACGTTACCGCCGTAACGTTCCAGCGGGCCTTGACGTCTCAACGACTGGGTGTCGTATCTGGAGAGAGCGTTATATCCTTAACGTTCCAACGACGGGGTGCCATCCCTGGAGAGAGCGTTACGTCCGTAACGTTCCAACGACGGGGTGCCATCCCTGGAGAGAGCGTTACGTCCGTAACGTTCCAACGACGGAAGAGAAGGGCCAGCAGCCAGGCCGCCCTTATCCCCAGAAGAGAAGGGCCAGCAGCCAGGCCGCCCTTATCGCGCATAGACATAAAGCACTATATTAACTATAAAGCTATATGCATACACTCCCATATATATTATTGACACATACCACCAAGCTTAAACTGCACACATTCTCTTCTATTATCCACATATACCCCAGGGATACGTATCCGTTAACCTTATATGCACACACCAAGTGTACGTATCCGTTAACCTTATATGCACACACCAAGTGTACGTATCCGTTAACCTTATATGCACACACCAAGTGTACGTATCCATTAACTTTATATGCACACACCCTCTCATATCACGTGTATATATACGTCAAGTTTATTTGCATACACTCTCCTAGTGTCTGTACATATATGTAAATATCATAACGTTACATCTCCTTAGACATTCTGTCTAAGCCACGCGGTTCTACGCTATTATTTGTAACCGCGTATACTATTTGTGCAGAATATACCATATAGACCTTTACATTAGAGTCAGTCATCCTTATAGGGTTGTGATCATCTCTTCGAGCCCCGGATCTCTACTAGTGAAGGGGTTAACGACGGTGACGGCCAGAATGCCAGTGGGCAATTGGGCAATCCCGGTTATTGATTCGTTTTCTCGTAAACACCACGACTGGTCCTGCTCGTACACGTTACACAATGTTAATATATACGGGGAATACCTAAAAAGAGTATGGGAATAGACGTTTTGGGACCTAGGTGGGTCCCTAGTGGACCGATTGGATCGAATGAGGTATCAATGTGAAGCATATGTGAGGGAGCATCCGATGGGCTGGGTGTGGGGTTGGAATATCGTCATTCTGCGCATGCGCGGTAGACAAAGGGCATGGAAATAGACGTTTTGGGGTCTAGGTGGGCCCTTAGTTGACCGATGGGGTCGAGTGAGGTATCAATGTGAAGCATATGTGAGGGGGCATACGACTGGGTGGATGTGGGCTGGAATATCGTCATTCTACGGATGCGCAATAGACAAAATGTATGAAAATAGACGTTTTGGGATCTAGATGAGCCACTAATGAGCCGATGGAGTCGTATGAGGTATCAATGTGAAGCATATGTGAGGGGGGGGGGCATCCGCCTGAACTAGTGTGTCGGCCGTTGTCAACATTCTGCGCATGCGCAGACAGGGAATTTTGGGAAAAGTGTATGGAAATAGACGTTTTGGGGTCTAGGTGAGTCCCTAGTGGGCCGATGGGGTCGAGTGAGGTATCGCTGTGAGGGATACGTGAGGGGGCATCAGCCTGGACTAGTGTGTGGGCCGTTTGCGACATTCTGCGCATGCGCAGACAGGGAATTGTAGGAAAAGTGCATTGGAAGGAACGTTTTGGGGTCTAGGTGAGCCACTAATGAGCCGATGGAGTCGTATGAGGTATCATTGTGAAGCATATGTGAAGAGGCATCCACCTGGACTAGTGTGTCGGCCGTTGTCAACATTCTGCGCATGCGCAGACAGGGAATTGTGGGAAAAGTGCATTGGAAGAAACGTTTTGGAGTCTAGGTGAGTCCCTAGTGGGCCGATTGGGTCCAGTGAGGTATCAATGTGAAGCATATGAGAGGAAGCATCCGATGCGCTGGGTGTGACATGGAACTGACGTCATTCTGCGCATGCGCAGTAGACAAAGTGTATGGAAATAGACGTTTTGGGGTCTAGGTGGGCCACTCGTGGTCCGATGGAGGCGAGTGAGGTATCAATGTGAAGCATTCGTGAGGGAGCATCCGTCTGGACTAGTGTGTCGTTCGTTTTCAACATTCTGCGCATGCGCAGACAGGGAAATGTGGGAAAAGGGTGTGGAAATAGACGTTTGGAGTCTAGGTGGGCCACTCGCGGTCCGATGGAGTCGAGTATGGTATCAATGTGAAGCATTCGTGAAGGGGCATCCGCCTGGACAAGTGTGTCGTTCGTTTTCAACATTCTGCGCATGCGCAAGGAAGGAATTGTGGGAAAAAGGAATGGAAATAGACGTTTGGGGGTTTAGGTGGGCCACTAATGGTCCGATGGAGTCAAGTGAGGTATCAATGTGAAGCACACGTGAGTGAGCATCCGACTGGGTGGATGTGGGGTAGGAATATCGTCATTCTGCGCATGCGCAGGCAGGCCGTAGTATGGAAATAGACATTTTGGGGCCGATATGGACCACTATTGGTCCAAATGGGTTGTGGGAGGTGTCAAAGTGAAGCCTTTGTGGGGTGAGGTCAGAATGGCGTGTTTTTGATTGCAAGTCGCGTCAATCTGCGCATGCGCAGTTGGGTGTAGTAAGTAAAGTGGCCATTTTGGGGAAGTGAAGGAAGGTATTTGGTGTAGAGATGGACCACTATTGCTCCGAATGCGTCGTGTGGGGTGTCATTTTGTAGCTCTGGAGGTGTAGACCCCGATTTGAAGGATGTCCACTGCATCTGTGACGTCATCGGTGACGTCATCAGTACGAGTAGTAGCCAAAGTGGGCGTTTTGGGGCGGTGAGGGAAAGTATTTGGTGTAGAAATGGGCCATCCTTATTCCGAATGCGTCGTGTGAAGTGGCATCTTGTAGCAACGCCCACCAACGCTAAGCTCAACGCTTTAACGCCCTGGTGAATTAGCACAAAAGCTCTGATTTCCATGGAATTGCCACCAATACATCGAAATGCACTGACGCCCGTCAACGCCTACTTGACCCCATGATATAGACAGGAGAGAAAACAACAACAACAACAAAGATGGCAGAAGAGAGAACAACAACAAGTTTTTTTCATATAGCTTATTCTCCCCAATGTTACATCATACCCACGCTGGGGGAGCCGCGTTGGGTATGTTTACAATACAAGTAGCCTCTTGTCCAATCAGAGGCCGCCATTTGGCACTGCATCTGTCATACTCGTTCTTGCCCGTTAGATGTATTCTCAGCTGCACTTGTCCAATCAGAAGTCGCCATTTCAGAAAGTTCTATCTTCGGCCATGTTCGCTCTGAACCGTTTGTTCTAACCGTCATCGGGCAGGCCAGGATTCCGTTGAGGCAACATATCCTCAGATACTTGTTTGCGCATTCTGATTATCTATCAATGCATGGGTGAATACATTCAGGGGGCTCTGGAGCTCTTGAAGCTCGGAGCTCCGGAGCTCGGAGCTCTTGGAGCTCAAAGCTCGGAAGTGACGTCATCGTACGCATGCGCACGCATCTGTGGTGCACCCGTACCCTGGTGTACCCTATGCCCTACGGGCTATTGGGTACAGGGTGCACCACGGATGCGTGCGCATGCGTAAAGAGATACCTCACTTGACTCCATCGGACCAATAGTGGCCCACCTAAACCCCAAAACGTCTATTTCCATTCCCGTTTCCCACAATTACCTGTCTGCGCAAGCGCAGAATGTTGAAAACGAACGACACACTTGTCCAGGCGGATGCTTCTTTACGAATGCTTCACATTGATACCTCACTCGACTCCATCGGACCACGAGTGGCCCACCTAGACCCCAAAACGTCTATTTCCATACCCTTCTTCCACAATTCCCTGTCCGCGCATGCGCAGAATGTTGAAAAGGAACGACACACTAGTCCAGACGAATGCTCCCTCACGACTGCTTCACATTGATACTTCACTCGACTCCATCGGACCACGAGTGGCCCACCTTGACCCCAAAACGTCTATTTCCATACACTTTGTCTACTGCGCATGCCCAGAATGACGTCAGTTCCACGTCACACCCAGTCCATCGGATGCTTCACATTGACATCTCACTCGACCCAATCGGCCCACTAGGGACTCACCTAGACCCCAAAACGTTCCTTCCAATGCACTTTTCCCAGAATTCCCTGTCTGCGCATGCGCAGAATGTTGACACCGGCCGACACACTAGTCCAGGTGGATGCCCCCTCACATATGCTTCACATTGATACCTCATGCGACTCCATCGGCTCATTAGTGGCTCACCTAGACCCCAAAACATTCCTTCCAATGCACTTTTCCCACAATTCCATGTCTGCGCATGCGCAGAATGTCGAAAACGGCCGACACACTAGTCCAAACGGATGCCCCCCTCACGTATCTTTCACAACGATACCTCACTCGACCCCATCGGCCCACTAGGGACTCACCTAGACCCCAAAACGTCTATTCCCATACACTTTCCCCAAAATTCCCTGTCTGCGCATGCGCAGAATGTTGACAACGGCCGACGCACTAGTCCAGGCGGATGCCCCCTCACATATGCTTCACATTGATACCTCATACGACTCCATCGGCTCATTAGTGGCTCACCTAGATCCCAAAACGTCTATTTTCATACCCTTTGTCTACTGCGCATGCGCAGAATGACAATATTCCTACCCCACATCCATCCAGTCGGATGCCCCCTCACACATGCTTCACACTGATACCTCACTCGACCCCATCGGTCAACTAAGGGCCCACCTAGACCCCGAAACGTCTATTTCCATGTCCTTTGTGGCCCGCGCATGCGCAGAATGACGATATTCCAACCCCACACCCAGCCCATCGGATGCTCCCTCACATATGCTTCACATTGATACCTCACTCGACCCAATCGGTCCACTAGGGACCCACCTAGGTCCCAAAACGTCTATTCGCATACTCTTTTTAGGTATTCCCCGTATACATTAACATTGGAATTACAAGCGTCTAGTCCGTCATTCATAATCCAGCCGTCGTCCATTAGAGAATATCCGCGTCCATAATCCAAAGACCTATTCCATATTCCATATAACAGTATTAGCACCAAATTCAAAAAGACAATCATAGTATACATAAACATAGGCTTGTTTCCTGCAAGAGAGAAGCGGTCAACAGTTTTCAATGATGCCGGCAAGACATCATGATGTTCCAAAAATATCAAATCCGTATCGCTGATCAGTATTCTTAATCCATAATATTCGTTGTAAAGTCGTCATCTAAAGAATGATGTATCTCAGTCACGCTTTGATTGTTCCCATGGGAATACTTCTGTCCGCGGAGGCTTTCTCCGCGACCGCATCACCACCAGACCGCATCACCGCGGAAGAATTCGAGGTCAAAGGTTGCCGGAACTATAGCGGCCTTGCGGCCCAGAGGACAAAGGCCGTAAATGGCTGCTTCCTATACTTTAACCTGCATTTTGTGCATGCAAGAGTTATCTCCCTGGAAAATAAGGCCGAATATCAGTTTCCATCCTATTAAGTTCGATCACTCAGACCGTCGGACTGTCGTGAGCTAAGGTTTCTCCCCTCCATACCATGACGAGGGCTGCTACTGAGGGCTATGCACTTCTTTTAGCCGTTAACAACGTTTTTTAGCCTTTGATTTAATTAGTACTCCAACGTCTTTGTTGTTAGCTCGACATCATGATGACCAAAATATATTTGTTTCACTGAAAATTAGATTTGCATCGGTCCTACTTTTCTTACAAATTGTGCCTGGGTCTCAACATTGACTATTAATGACATAGTTTTGTATGCTGGACGAGCGAACCGACATGTGTAGTCATTTATGGTACACTGGGAACTACAGCTAGTAATAATCACAACTGACTTTTTCCGATATGAATTTTAACACAATTAATATGTGCACTTACGCGGGATCGACTTTAGTGTAACGTAGTGATATCTACTATAAATATATTAAATTTGCATCAACTTACCCTACACATCATGAAGCTGTCTATGATACAATTGAAAAAATGACCGTTATGATTTATTAATGGTAATTTGGGAAACTTCAGGATCAAATGCTACAGTTATCACTAGTTAAAGCATCCCTCCATGATCAAACATAGGCCGAAGTTTAATTTACCAAGAAATTTATGCAGAAGCTACACTGCATCTATTGTTCAAAACATTGATGGCTGATCCACGAAGCCGAGCAGCTTGACACGACGCGATCAGTTTTCTTTCTGCAGTACGCTCAGTGTTCATTTCTCGCACAGCGATTCAAATTTTCAGGTTCTGTAAAGATATCAACAGGATGATATAGATGGATTTTTGGCAGTCGCTTGCGACTATCCATTGCTATCGAACTGGCATTTTGGTCATGTGACCGCTTTTCAACCAATCGTAAGGCCTAGATTGACGAGGAACCCTCTAACCACTGTACGAGTCAACAGAAAAAAAGAGTTCCACATTCCGTACATAAATATTGATCCGAAAACTGACATTCCATATCCTAGTGTATTCTGACTGTAGTCAGAGGTCGATTATTATCTGGTTCGTGCTCCATACAGGGCTATACGTAGTAAAACAAAAGGCAACGAAAGGGGCGCATGTATCTAATAAGAAGCAGTATAGGGTACTACTTTCTTATAGCGGACATTTTGAAACCTCTTGGATGTGGGCACCCGTGGGTATAACTACCAGCATATATGATCAAGGGATTCAGACAAAAAGACGGACAAAAGAGTAAATCGCTGAGGGATATCGCTGAGATTATCATATTCCGTGTTCTCCAGGTGGTAGACTATTCTGGTGAAACGATAAGAGTGCGTGCTGCCATTTATGATTCTTTCGCAATTCTGTGACAATGTAACGGTTAACCGTTTGTGTAGAGAACGGTTTGAATATGGAGGGCGACCCAGAATGGAATGCGGGGAACGACCTTGACATGTATCGTCAGCGAGAAACAAGCCAGTGTACGGAAATGGAGTCCCCCATATTTCTCGCTTACCAGAGCAAGATAGGAATGGGATGGGGATGCCGTTCCAGTTTATGGACTATGAACTGTAATTTCGCTGTGAGAGACGATCTTTCATTGCAGGCGAAACGTCTCCGTTCGCGAGGAAACTTCCTGTGGGGACTTTTCGGGTGCGGAGAGTCCACACACTATATATTGAGGTGCAGACATTTCCATCGGGGGCAGACCAAAAAGACAGATCTGGAGAAAGCACGCCAGAGATAATAGAGCCAATCTCTCCTACCGTTATTCGACGACATATCGTGCAGCCCGTGAGGTCGGCGACCGGGTCGCAGAAAGGTCGCATAGACGCTGTACGGGTGTGAAAAAGGCCACAAAGACTACAGCCAGTACAGAAAAGACAAGGCACAGTACAGACGGACTTCTTCTCCCGAGAAACGTCGATAAATCGTGGAATCGGAGAGCCCTGCGACCGGGTCGCAGACGGTCGCATAGACGCTGTACGGGGTGAAAGAGACCACACAGATTACAGACCGTACAGAAAAGACAAGGCACAGTACAGACGGGCTTCTTCTCCCGAGAAACGTCGATAAACCGTGGAATCGGAGAGCCCTGCGACCGGGTCGCAGGAGGTCGCAGAAAGGTCGCAGACGGTCGCATAGACGCTGGACGGGTGAGAAAGAGACCACAAAGATTACAGACAGTACAGAAAAGACAAGGCACAGCACAGACGGGCTTCTTCTCCCGAGAAACGTCGATAAACCGTGAAACCTGACAGACCTGCGACCGGGTCGCAGAAGGTCGCAGACGGATTGCGACCGGATCGCAGAGGCTTGTGACAGGGTCGCAGAGGGTCGCAGAGAGTCGCCAGCAGCGGTTTACAGACAGTAATGATGCTACATCGGTACCAGATGTAATGATAACACAATATATACCCAAGTAGATGTTGTGACGGCCACGGAGGACGAGCTGTACGTGTTTCTTACCTGGGGAGTCGTCGTGAAGTTGTGTAGCCACGGGTCGTGTCTATAGACGGGTCGCAGCAGCCGTGAGGGTTGAGACGCCGTGCTATACCTACCTGTGCGGGAAGCAAACTGGTGAGCTGACAAGTTAGGGTCAGGTTCCGACGACTTGGGGTGAAGAAGACGACGGGCTGCCACATCCGTGGAGAGGCTCCAACGACTGGGGGTATATATTGAGAGAGCGGTACAGCCGTAACGTTCCGACGACTTGGGGTGAAGAAGACGACGGGCTGCCACATCCGTGGAGAGGCTCCAACGACTGGGTGTCGAGTATTGAGTGAGCGTTACAGCCGTCACGTTCCAACAACGGAAGAAGACGACTTGCGACCGGGTCGCAGAAGGTCGCAGACGGGTTGCGACCGGGTCGCAGAAGGTCGCAGAGGCTTGCGACGGGGTCGCAGAGGGTCGCAAATACAGTTAGCGTGTGGAGAAAGGGCTAGCAACCAGGCCGCCCTTGATTACGTATGACGGGAGAGGCGAAGGGCCAGCAGCCAGGCCGCCCTTATACCCCGAAGAGAAGGGCCAGCGGCCAGGCCGCCCTTATCGCGTACCCATACATATTTAAAGCATAACTGTAACTGTAAATTTATATGCACACACTCTCTTATATTATTTGTATATAACATCAAGTTTATTTGCATACACTCTCCTAGTGTCTGTACATATATGTAAATATTATTCTACTGCATAACGTTACATCTCCTTTGACATTCTTTCTGAGCCACGCGGTTCTACGCTATTATCTGTAATCGCGTATACTATTTGTGCAGAATATACCATAATAGACCTTTACATCAGCGTCAGTCATCCTTGTAGGGTTGTGATCATCTCTTCGATCCCCGGATCTCTACTAGTCAAGGGGTTAACTACGGTGACGGCCAGAATGCCAGTGGGCAATCCCGGTTATTGATTCGTTTTCACGTAAACACCACGACTGGTCCTGCTCGTACACGTAGAAAACTGGTGGCAGCGGTGGGATCTGGCCTGATCTACAACAGAAGAGAACAACCGACTACTAGAGATGACCGACCACGACGTGCCGACAACACCATTACCCATGAGTTCCCTAGCAACACCGAGGCGTCCGGACATAGCGGGCATACGAGCTATCCTACAGGGGAGAGAGCGATTGAGGATGGGGTTACATGGTTCAGCGACATTGAGGACGACAGTAGATGTGAGTTCTGTGGAAGCACCGCCCGAGCTGTCAACGCCCGCCATCGTCGAGATCGAGACTCCGTCGACTATCCGAACGCTACTAGAGAGCCTCAAGAGCTTACAGGCAGAGATGCAGACGATGCGGGCGACCGTCAATCAGACGACGATGGGAGCCCCAGCGCACACGTCCACGCCCAGGGTCGAAGAGGGTACTGCCAGAACCCCCATAGACCAGCCTATACGGGAACAGACGATTTGCGGCCGGGTCGCAGAAGGTCGCGACCGGATCGCAGAAGCTGGCGACCGGGTCGCAGAGGGTCGCAACCGGGTCGCATAAGGGCGCCATTCAGCGGCTGATACCAGTGGGGAGGCCACAGTCACGACCATCCCTGTTTCCCGTAAGATGTTGGTTAAGGCTTCGACCTATGATGGGAGTATGCCCTGGAGAGGTCACCTGGTACATTTTGAGCATTGCGCAGCCTTGAACCGGTGGACGCCAGAAGAGAAGGGACAGTATCCCTGCGGGGGCCAGCACAACAGGTTCTCTCTAGTCTGAAGATGGAACCAGGGGAGGCAAATTTCACCTGCCTACGTGATGCCTTGGAGAGACGCTTCGCCCCGCCTAAGCAAACAGAGCTGTATAAGTCCAAGCTGAAGTCAAGGCGACGACAGAGGGGAGAAGGTCTACCTGAACTGGGCCAAGCTCTGGTGAGACTCAGCCAGATGGCCTACCCAGACGCCGGTGATGAGGTCCAAGACACCCTGGCTCGTGACCAATTCTTTGAGGCAATTGGGGAGGACCTACGGTTTAAAGTCTGGCAGTGCCGCCCGAAGTCCCTAGACGAGGCTGTACATGCCGCAGTGGAAGTAGAGGCCTTCCAAGACGCCCAGCGTCGACGTCCCGATCCCACGGCAAGAGCCGCTGCAGGAGAAGACATACCGGCTGACGTTCCTGAGGATGATGAAGACGCGCAGGCCCGACTTCGAGCAGAGATTGCTACCCTGATGGAAAAATATAAGAGGCGCTTCCCGGGACGGGGACGCTCAATTTCAAGGCGGGGGCAGAGGACGAGACGACAACCACGCCGGGGATGCTGGAGGTGCGGAGAAGACGGCCATTTTAGGGCGGCGTGCCCTAGACGTTCATCCTCTCCGCCCCCGAGACGATCGTCCGGGTCCGGGAACCCCCCAAAGCCTCAGGGGCCGAAGCCTGCGCTTCATAATCAGGGAGAAGCAGGGATATACCTACCCGCGTCTATCGGGCCGGTGAAGGTGATGTGCTGTGTGGACTCCGGAGCATCTATCTCCTTGATCAGCCGCCGGATATGGGAACAGCTTGACCCAGATGTGAAACCAGTCCTTCGAGACTCCCGGTACCAGTCCATCAAGGTAGCTGACGGTTCCCATATGCCTTTACTCGGAGAGGGAGACTTCAGGATATCGATCCGAGGGACGGTGTGGAAGCACACGCTGGTTGTGGGAGACTTGTCCATCGACGCCATCCTGGGGTACGACTTCCTGTATCACCACGGCTGTATACTGGACGCGAGAGGCCACCGATTGAAGCTGGGGGGCAAGTACCTGCAATGCGAGGTTGTAGGGAGTTTCGATTGCTATCGTTTGGCCCTGCCTGAGACCATCACCATACCGCCGAGAACCCAGGTGCTTGCCCCGGCCAGGGTGGGAGACGCACCGCCGGGGAAAATTGGACTAGTAGAGGGGGAGCTCGCATTTACCGAGAAGACCGGCCTAGTGCTGGCGAGAACACTTTCTCGAGTTGCATCTGATGGTAGTGTGCCTATTCGTATGCTGAACGCTTCCGATGAGTCCACAGTCATTCACGCTGGTACCTTCTGTGGTAGTATGTCCACACTGGGTGATGTTCCGGAAGAGCCTACAGAGCCGTGGGCGCGGACGATGACCTTGCCAGCATATATGCAGCCTCTGTTTGAGAAGTCCAAGGACGGCCTGAATGCAGCCCAGCTGAGGGAAGTTGAACAAATGCTGAGTCGACACGCTGGTTTGTTTGCTGCCGATGACGATGACCTTGGACGTACGACCAGGGTGCAACATCAAATAAAGACGGGGAATGCACCCCCGATTCGTATTCCACCTAGAAGACCGCCCCTTCATGCCCGATGGGAGATCGACAAGCAGGTTGACGAGATGTTACGACGAGGTGTGGTAGAGCCCTCCGAGGGACCGTGGTCAGCCCCTGTCGTCCTGGTGAAGAAGAAGGACGGTAAATCTCGATTCTGAGTCGATTATTGGGCCCTGAATGACGTCACAGAGAAAGACGCATATCCGCTGCCGAGGATCGATGACAGTCTTGACGCACTGAACGGGGCCCAGTGGTGGTCTACCCTCGACTTGATGTCCGGATACTGGCAAGTTGAATTGGCGCCTGAAGATCGATGCAAGTCCGCGTTTGCTACCAGGAAAGGTCTTTACCAGTTCCGCGTTATGCCGTTCGGGCTGTGCAACGCCCCGGGAATCTTCGAACGCCTGATGGAAGCGGTATTGGCTGGTCTGCACTACGAGACTTGCCTTATTTACCTCGACGAAATCATCGTGTTCGGGAAGACGTTTACTGAAATGCTTGCCAACTTGGAGGTGGTGTTCCAGAGACTACAACTTCACGGGCTTAAGTTGAAACCCTCCAAGTGTGTCATTGGCGCCCGGAAAGTCACCTACGTGGGACACGTCGTGTCCGGCGCTGGTATCGAGACGGAGCCAGAGAAAGTCCAGGCTGTGAGATACTGGCCCACCCCAGTCCCCCAGACCGAGGTACGGAGTTTCCTCGGATTATGTAGCTATTATCGGAGGTTCGTCAAAGACTTTGCAACCGTGGCAGCGCCCCTGCATCAACTTACCCAGAAGGAGAAGAGCTTTGTGTGGACCGACGATTGTCAGGTCGCATTTGAGACATTGAAGGAGAAGATGATAGCGGCGCCCATCCTGACCATGCCTGACATGTCTAAACCGTTTATCCTGGACACGGATGCCAGCGGTTGGGGCATCGGAGCCGTTTTGTGTCAAGAGGTCGACGGACAGGAGAGAGTGGTGGCCTATGGCAACAGGGTACTCACCAAGGCTGAGAAGGCATATTGCGTGATCAGGCGCGAACTCCTGGCGGTGGTCCACTTCGTTAAGTCGTTCCGGCATTACCTCTACGGGAAGAAGTTTCTCCTGCGCACCGACCACGGATCCTTGAGGTGGCTCATGAGATTCAAAGAGCCGGAGGGTCAACTCGCAAGATGGATTCAAGCTCTGTCGACATATCAATTTGACATTGTCCACCGACCTGGATGCAAGCATCAGAATGCTGACGCGCTGAGCAGACGTCCGTGTAAGCAGTGTGGTCGTTCCTCCGAGACCGAGGATGGAGAGACTGTGGCTGCCAGGGCTGTGACCATATCTGCACCCAACGAGGACTTTGCAGCGGCCCAGGCTGCAGACCCCGAGCTACTTCCGGTGATTGAGTGGGTGAAGGCTGGTACCAGACCTCGGTGGGACCTGGTCTGGCAACACAGTGGGGTGACGAAAGCGCTGTGGGGAGCCTACGACGCCTTGGCCCTGGAATGAGACCTCCAGGTGCGACGTTGGTATGACGTGCGAGGCCGGGAGAAGGCTAAGTTACTGGTGGTCCAGAGGGCCCTTCACAAGAGGATGCTCAAGGAATGTCATGACAGCCCGACTGAAGGACACCTAGGTGTGTTCAAGACGTTAAAGAAGGTGCGACAAGCGTACACCTGGGTCGGCCTGCAGCGTGACGTTCGACAGTGATGCCGGAGCTGCGACACGTGCAGCCGGAGGAAGCAGGCCGGGAAGAAACCCCGAGGACAGCACCGCGGGATGATGACGGGATGCCCCGGAGAACGTATCGCCGTGGACCTGATGGGCCCTCTTTCCCTGACGACGAGAGGGAATCTGCATATTGTGGTCATCTGTGACTATTTCACGAAGTGGGTGGAGGCTGCCGCGCTTCCGGACCAAGAAGCGGAGACGGTGGCCCAGGCTGTGATTGACTTGTACGTCAGCCGGTTCGGTGTCCCCTCCCTGATACACTCGGACCAGGGGCGGAACTTTGAGAGCAAAGTGTTCGAGGGGATGTGTCGGATCCTCGGCATCAAGAAGACGTGGACGACGGCGTACCATCCGCAGTCTAACGGCCAAGTTGAAAGGTTCAACAGGACCCTGGGTCAGATGCTTCATGCTAGTGCCGCCCGCCACCCCGAAGATTGGGATGTATATATTCCACTGACGCTGATGGCGTACCGTGCAGCCGTGCACGAGACAACGGGGTATACGCCGAATAAGATGACGTTTGGCCGGGAGGTGACCCTACCAGCTCACCTGACAGTCGGAGCTCCCCCAAGTGAGAGAACGGAGCCAGTGCCGTGGGTCGGGGACCTTCGTGATCACTTGGTCGACGTCCATGAGGATGCGAGGGAAAATAGTGGGAAGGCCCTGAGACGGCAGAAGCGTCTGTACAACCTTAAGGCCCAACGATTTGGCCCTGGTGACCAAGTCTATCTGCATACCGTGGTGACCCGGCCAGGGCAGATTCGGAAACTTCGTGACCGGTGGCTATAACCATTTGTGGTGGAGGCGGCGTTGTCGGACGTTACCTACCGGATCCGGAGTGACGACGGGAGGCGACAGGTCGTGCAAGTCGACCGGATCAAACCGTGCTATCCGCGGGCGGACGCGGAAGATGATGCGACGTCAGAAAGCGGCAGTGACGACGGCGGCGACCAGCAGGAGGTGGAACCGGCCATCGAGGGACCCTACGCCCTGACACACCCGGTCGCCGTGCAGCCACCTATAGGCCAGCCCCAGACGAGCCGTAGTGGACGCGTCATCCGAAAGCCGGCCTGGCAGGCCGAATTTGAGTTAGAGCCGCGGGGGACGCCGGATAGCGAGTTGGAGGACGCGCCCGAGGAAGTGGCCGACGGTGAGGCAGCCCCCACACAGGCGACGACGACCAGCGGTCGGCGAGTGGTCAGGCCTCGCAGGTTGCACGACTACGTGCTGACGTCCCAGCCCGTGTACCGTAAAAGGGGGAAGCCCGACCCCTCCAACTGAGCGTGCAGCCCAGTGGACCTGATGTCGTGGGGCGGCTCTGCTAGCCGCCCATGTAATTCTGTGTACCCCTCCAGGTACCAGAGCAGGAAGGGGGTCGCGAGGACAGCGGCCGGAACCCCTACAGTACGCCCGTCTGCGACGGACCTGGGGAAATTACAACACATATAAAGGAAGTGGGAAGAGGTGCCGACATACTGACTGCGTCATATGACTTCACAGAATGGACTTCTGGTAAACCTATTCTAAAGCACATACCAAGAATTCATGATATGTGTAGTATCTCAGGTACGCTCCTAGCACCGGCATAAGCCGTATTAGATACAAATCTAGAGAGCTATGATGGAAATGCTCTGACAACTCGTATACCGGGAATTGGTGAGCTGTTTCGCTGTGACAACTCGTACATTGGAGATTGGTGAGCTGTATCGTCGTCAGATGTAACTGACGGCAATTAACGCAAAAGACTAGTCTGTAAGGCCCGATGTCGACCCAGCATCAACTTCCCACAAATACCAACATATATCAAAGACCAAAAGGTCTGTACAGGGGGCGGGCCTCGGGGACGAAACGTCCACCAGCAGAATCTCGCCATATACAGGTAAAAATTACAACACATATAAGGGAAGTGGGAAGAGGTGCCGACATACTGACTGCGTCATATGACTTCACAGAATAGACTTCTGGTAAACCTATTCTAAAGCACATACCAAGAATCTAACATTCGTGATATGTGTTGTATCTCAGGTACGCTTTTATTGTACCTGTTCATGTGGCAACATGGATGATATGACCACACGGCCCCTAGCACCGGCATAAGCGGTATTAGATACAAATCTAGAGAGCTATGATGGAAATGCTCTGACAACTCGTATACTGGGAATTGGTGAGCTGTTTCGCTGTGACAACTCGTACATTGGAGATTGGTGAGCTGTATCGTCGTCAGATGTAACTGACGGCAATTAACACAAAAGACTAGTCTGTAAGGCCCGATGTCGACCCAGCATCAACTTCCCACAAATGCCAACATATATCAAAGACCAAAAGGTCTGTACAGGGGGCGGGCCTCGGGGACGAAACGTCCACCAGCAGAATCTCGCCATATACAGGTAAAAATTACAACACATATAAGGGAAGTGGGAAGAGGTGCCGACATACTGACTGCGTCATATGACTTCACAGAATAGTCTTCTGGTAAACCTATTCTAAAGCACATACCAAGAATCTAACGATTCGTGATATGTGTTGTATCTCAGGTACGCTTTTATTGTACCTGTTCATGTGGCAACTTGGATGATATGACCACACGGCCCCTAGCACCGGCATAAGCGGTATTAGATACAAATCTAGAGAGCTATGATGGAAATGCTCTGACAACTCGTATACTGGTAATTGGTGAGCTGTTTCGCTGTGACAACTCGTACATTGGAGATTGGTGAGCTGTATCGTCGTCAGATGTAAATGACGGCAATTAACACAAAAGACTAGTCTGTAAGGCCCGATGTCGACCCAGCATCAACTTCCCACAAATGCCAACATATATCAAAGACCAAAAGGTCTGTACAGGGGGCGGGCCTCGGGGACGAAACGTCCACCAGCAGAATCTCGCCATATACAGGTAAAAATTTCAACACATATAAGGGAAGTGGGAAGAGGTGCCGACATACTGACTGCGTCATATGACTTCACAGAATAGACTTCTGGTAAACCTATTCTAAAGCACATACCAAGAATTCATGATATGTGTAGTATCTCAGGTACGCTTTTATTGTTCCTGTTCATGTGGCAACATGGATGATATGACCACACGGCCCCTAGCACCGGCATAAGCGGTATTAGATACAAATCTAGAGAGCTATAATGGAAATGCTCTGACAACTCGTATACTGGGAATTGGTGAGCTGTTTCGCTGTGACAACTCGTACATTGGAAATTGGTGAGCTGTATCGTCGTCAGATGTAACTGGCGGCAATTAACACAAAAGACTAGTCTGTAAGGCCCGATGTCGACCCAGCATCAACTTCCCACAAATGCCAACATATATCAAAGACCAAAAGGTCTGTACAGGGGGCGGGCCTCAGGGACGAAACGTCCACCAGCAGAATCTCGCCATATACAGGTAAAAATTACAACACATATAAGGGAAGTGGGAAGAGGTGTCGACATACTGACTGCGTCATATGACTTCACAGAATAGTCTTCTGGTAAACCTATTCTAAAGCACATACCAAGAATCTAACGATTCGTGATATGTGTTGTATCTCAGGTACGCTTTTATTGTTCCTGTTCATGTGGCAACATGGATGATATGACCACACGGCCCCTAGCACCGGCATAAGCGGTATTAGATACAAATTTAGAGAGCTATGATGGAAATGCCCTGACAACTCGTATACTGGTAATTGGTGAGCTGTTTCGCTGTGACAACTCGTACATTGGAGATTGGTGAGCTGTATCGTCGTCAGATTTAAATGACGGAAATTAACACAAAAGACTAGTCTGTAAGGCCCGATGTCGACCCAGCATCAACTTCCCACAAATGCCAACATATATCAAAGACCAGAAGGTCTGTACAGGGGGCAGGCCTCGGGGACGAAACGTCCACCAGCAGAATCTCGCCATATACAGGTAAAAATTACAACACATATAAGGGAAGTGGGAAGAGGTGCCGACATACTGACTGCGTCATATGACTTCACAGAATAGACTTCTGGTAAACCTATTCTAAAGCACATACCAAGAATTCAAGATATGTGTAGTATCTCAGGTACGCTTTTATTGTTCATGTTCATGTGGCAACATGGATGATATGACCACACGGCCCCTAGCACCGGCATAAGCGGTATTAGATACAAATCTAGAGAGCTATGATGGAAATGCTCTGACAACTCGTATACTGGGAATTGGTGAGCTGTTTCGCTGTGACAACTCGTACATTGGAGATTGGTGAGCTGTATCGTCGTCAGATGTAACTGACGGCAATTAACACAAAAGACTAATCTGTAAGGCCCGATGTCGACCCAGCATCAACTTCCCACAAATGCCAACATATATCAAAGACCAAAAGGTCTGTACAGGGGGCGGGCCTCGGGGACGAAACGTCCACCAGCAGAATCTCGCCATATACAGGTAAAAATTACAACACATATAAGGGAAGTGGGAAGAGGTGCCGACGTACTGACTGCGTCATATGACTTCACAGAATAGACTTCTGGTAAACCTATTCTAAAGCACATACCAAGAATTCATGATATGTGTAGTATCTCAGGTACGCTTTTATTGTTCCTGTTCATGTGGCAACATGGATGATATGACCACACGGCCCCTAGCGCCGGCATAAGCGGCATTAGATACAAATCTAGAGAGCTATGATGGAAATGCTCTGACAACTCGTATACTGGGAATTGGTGAGCTGTTTCGCTGTGACAACTCGTACATTGGAGATTGGTGAGCTGTATCGTCGTCAGATGTAACTGGCGGCAATTAACACAAAAGACTAGTCTGCAAGGCCCGATGTCGACCCAGCGTCAACTTCCCACAAATGCCAACATATATCAAAGACCAAAAGGTCTGTACAGGGGGCGGGCCTCGGGGACGAAACGTCCACCAGCAGAATCTCGCCATATACAGGTAAAAATTACAACACATATAAGGGAATTGGGAAGAGGTGCCGACATACTGACTGCATATGACTTCACAGAATAGACTTCTGGTAAACCTATTCTAAGCACATACAAAAAATTCACTGATATGTGTAGTATCTCAGGTACCTTTATTGTTCCTGTTCATGTACATGGATGATATGATACACGGCCCCTAGCACCGGCATAATAAGCGGTATTAGATACAAATCTAGAGAGCTATGATGGAAATGCTCTGACAACTCGTATACAGAATTGGTGAGCTGTTTCGCTGTGACAACTCGTACATTGGAGATTGGTGAGCTGTATCGTCGTCAATTAACACAAAAGACTAGTCTGTAAGGCCCGATGTCGACCCAGCATCAACTTCCCACAAATGCCAACATATATCAAAGACCAAAAGGTCTGTACAGGGGGCGGGCCTCGGGGACGAAACGTCCACCAGCAGAATCTCGCCATATACAGGAAAAAATTACAACACATATAAGGGAGTGGGAAGAGGTGCCGACATACTGACTGCGTCACATGACTTCACAGAATAGCCTTCTGGTTAACCTATTCTAAAGCACACACCAAGAATCTAACGATTCGTGATATGTGTTGTATCTCAGGTACGCTTTTATTGTACCTGTTCATGTGGCAACTTGGATGATATGACCACACGGCCCTAGCACCGGCATAAGCGGTATTAAATACAAATCTAGAGAGCTATGATGGAAATGCTCTGACAACTCGTATACTGGTAATTGGTGAGCTGTTTCGCTGTGACAACTCGTACATTGGAGATTGGTGAGCTGTATCGTCGTCAGATGTAAATGACGGCACTTAGCACGAAAGACTAGTCTGTAGGGCCCGATGTCGACCCAGCATCAACTTCCCACAAATGCCAACATATATCAAAGACCAAAAGGTCTGTACAGGGGGCGGGCCTCGGGGACGAAACGTCCACCAGCAGAATCTCGCCATATACAGGTCAAAATTACAACACAAAAAAGGGAAGTGGGAAGAGGTGCCGATATACTGACTGCGTCACATGACTTCACAGAATAGACTTCTGGTAAATCTATTCTAAAGCACATACCAAGAATCTAACGATGTGTTGTATCTCAGGTACGCTTTTATTGTACCTGTTCATGTGGCAACTTGGATGATATGACCACACGGCCCCTAGCACCGGCATAGCGGTATTAGATACAAATCTAGAGCTATGATGGAAATGCTCTGACAACTCGTATACTGGTAATTGGTGAGCTGTTTCGCTGTGACAACTCGTACATTGGAGATTGGTGAGCTGTATCGTCGTCAGATGTAAATGACGGCAATTAACACAAAGACTAGTCTGTAAGGCCCGATGTCGACCCAGCATCAACTTCCCACAAATGCCAACATATATCAAAGACCAAAAGGTCTGTACAGGGGGCGGGCCTCGGGGACGAAACGTCCACCAGCAGAATCTCGCCATATACAGGTAAAAATTACAACACATATAAGGGAAGTGGGAAGAACCTGACCTAATGTCGTGGTGGCCCGGCCAGACCGCCGGAGGGCGGCCACCTTGTGATTTCGCCGGCCCTGATGGCCAGTAATTGGCGAGGAGTTTTGTTTAGATTGATTCGAACTGTACAGCTGGAACTGTAGAACTACCCTGGACTGTGGAACAGGAACGACCATGACGAGGACGTCATGATTTGGAAAGGCGGGGGCAGTGTAACGGTTAACCGTTTGTGTAGAGAACGGTTTGAATATGGAGGGTGACCCAGAATGGAATGCGGGGAACGACCTTGACATGTATCGTCAGCGAGAAACAAGCCAGTGTACGGAAATGGAGTCCCCCGTATTTCTCGCTTACCAGAGCAAGATAGGAGTTGCCATTTAGGTGGAATATTCTCTACAGATTCTAGATGGGGATGCCGTTCCAGTTTATGGACTATGAACTGTAATTTCGCTGTGAGAGACGATCTTTCATTGCAGGCCAAACATCTCCGTTCGCGAGGAAACTTCCTGTGGGGACTTTTCGGGTGCGGAGAGTGTACACACTATATATTGAGGTGCAGACATTTCCAGCGGGGGCAGACCAAAAAGACAGATCTGGAGAAAGCACGCCAGAGATAATAGAGCCAATCTCTCCTACCGTTATTCGACGACATATCGTGCAGCCCGTGAGGTCGGCGACCGGGTCGCAGAAAGGTCGCATAGACGCTGTACGGGTGTGAAAAAGGCCACAAAGACTACAGCCAGTACAGAAAAGACAAGGCACAGTACAGACGGACTTCTTCTCCCGAGAAACGTCGATAAATCGTGGAATCGGAGAGCCCTGCGACCGGGTCGCAGACGGTCGCATAGACGCTGTACGGGGGTGAAAGAGACCACAAAGATTACAGACCGTACAGAAAAGACAAGGCACAGTACAGACGGGCTTCTCCCGAGAAACGTCGATAAACCGTGGAATCGGAGAGCCCTGCGACCGGGTCGCAGGAGGTCGCACAAAGGTCGCAGATGGTCGCATAGACGCTGGACGGGTTCGAAAGAGACCACAAAGATTACAGACAGTACAGAAAAGACAAGGCACAGCACAGACGGGCTTCTTCTCCCGAGAAACGTCGATAAACCGTGAAACCTGACAGACCTGCGACCGGGTCGCAGAAGGTCGCAGACGGATTGCGACCGGGTCGCAGAGGCTTGCGACCGAGTCGCCAAGGGTCGCAGAGAGTCGCCAGCAGCGGTGTACAGACAGTAATGATGCTACATCGGTACCAGATGTAATGATAACACAATATATACCCAAGTAGATGTTGTGACGGCCACGGAAGACGAGCTGTACGTGTTTCTTACCTGGGGAGTCGTCGTGAAGTTGTGTAGCCACGGGTCGTGTCTATAGACGGGTCGCAGCAGCCGTGAGGGTTGAGACGCCGTGCTATACCTACCTGTGCGGGAAGCAAACTGGTGAGCTGACAAGTTAGGGTCAGGTTCCGACGGTGAAGAAGACGACGGGCTGCCACATCCGTGGAGAGGCTCCAACGACTGGGGGTATATATTGAGAGAGCGGTACAGCCGTAACGTTCCGATGACTTGGGGTGAAGAAGACGACGGGCTGCCACATCCGTGGAGAGGCTCCAACGACTGGGTGTCGTGTATCGAGTGAGCGTTACAGCCGTAACGTTCCAACGACGGAAGAAGACGACTTGCGACCGGGTCGCAGAAGGTGGCAGACGGGTTGCGACCGGATCGCAGCGGGTCGCAAATACAGTTAGCGTGTGGGGAAAGGGCTAGCAACCAGGCCGCCCTTGATTACGTATGACGGGAGAGGTGAAGGGCCAGCAGCCAGGCCGCCCTTATACCCCGAAGAGAAGGGCCAGCAACCAGGCCGCCCTTATCGCGTACCCATACATATTTAAAGCATAACTGTAACTGTAAATTTATATGCACACACTCTCTTATATTATTTGTATATAACATCAAGTTTATTTGCATACACTCTCCTAGTGTCTGTACATATATGTAAATATTATTCTACTGCATAACGTTACATCCCCTTAGACATTCTGTCTAATTACAAGCGTCTAGTCCGTCATTCACAATCCAGCCGTCGTCCATTAGAGAATATCCGCGTCCATAATCCAAAGACCTATTCCATTTTCCACATAACAGTATTAGCACCAAATTCAAAAAGACAATCATAGCATACATAAACATAGGCTTGTTTCCTGCAAGAGAGAAGCGGTCAACAGTGTTCAATGATGCCGGCAAGACATCATGATGTTCCAAAAATATCAAATCCGTATCGCTGATCAGTATTCTTAATCCATAATATTCGTTATAGAGTCGTCATCTAAAAAAAGATGTATCTCAGTCACGCTTTGATTGTGACTGTTCATATGAGTACCATGAGGATCTTGAAGTACATGGGTTCATACGGCCCCTAGCCCCGGGTTAAGCGGAATTAGACACAACTTACGAAACGAAGCGCCATAGATCTTGCACGCTACGTTCGTATTTTGCTATCAGCATGCGATATGTATCGCCAAATTTGAGAAACTTTGAGTGGAGGCGCTTGGTGGAATAGCCCTGTTTATAAGTTTCTGCAACAATGTTTTGTGACGTTGATTAAAATCATCACATCTAACACAGGATCTAGCAAATGCTACTAAGCGAGATATGTATACGGCATATGCAGGTCCCACTGGAATATTACTATCCAGAAAGGGATAGTTTACGATGTCGAAATTGTAATCATCTCTTTTGTCATAAAGTCGACGAGAGAGAATGCCCGCTTCATTTTTATAGAGATAGAGATCTAAACAAGATGTGCCTGTAGGGCTATCTGTAGTTTCCTTCAAATCCAGTGAAGGTGGATATATATCCTTCACTGCGTCATTTATATAGCGATTATCCACAGCGAGAAGATCGTCTATATTCGGTTCTACGCTATTATCTGTAATCGCGTATACTATTTGTGCAGAATATACCATAATAGACCTTTACATCAGCGTCAGTCATCCTTGTAGGGTTGTGATCATCTCTTCGATCCCCGGATCTCTACTAGTGAAGGGGTTAACTACGGTGACGGCCAGAATGCCAGTGGGCAATCCCGGTTATTGATTCGTTTTCACGTAAACACCACGACTGGTCCTGCTCGTACACGTTACAACAACAACAACAACAGCTGAACAGTCGGTGACAACACACACAGCACAGGCCGTGTATTGGCGTGGCCTTATCTGCGTTTGCTGCTCATGCTATCTCATTGATTTCTGTTCGTATATATTTTAACACAATTGTTTCTGTTATTAATCAGCATATTGAGTAATTCATAACGATAACTTCGCTAAATTTTGATTCTCATCTTTCAGAAGTTGGATAATTTGCCAGAACCTGACATAATTATTTTTTTTCTGCTGGACGATGGGAAACATAGTTTATGATATCTTGAAGGGCTATATATTCATGTAGCTACTCGGAGATCAGCTATCCTGATATCTTGGAGATTGGCCTATTTTGATATTGTGGAGATTGACCTATTTTGATATCGTGGTGGAGATTAAGACTTGGAGTTGAATATTTTGACACTTGAGATTGAACTTTGGAGATTAGATATCTTATTCCAAAGCCACTAGCAATGCTGGAACGTGTTGGAGCTGACTATCTTGGGCATTTGAAGTCTTTGACACTTGTTCATATCTCCTTCTTTGTTTTTTTAATTCAGACTCTTGACATCTTGTATCTTATTTGATATCTTGAGACATTAAATGGTTGATATTAGATATTTTGGAGATTGATCTTTTTGAAGGTGGAAATCACAGCTTATGTGACATTTCAATTGTTCTCGAGCTGACATTTTGTAATTTGATACAATATTGTGAATGATGGGTATCGACTGTATGCAACATAGAATTTCTGTGGGCATTTTTACCTCAATCTTTATCTTCGTGCTGTACAAAAAGGGAGTTCACTTTAGAAATTCGTTCATGGGGACACTCTAAATGACAAAGGTTAGGCACTACACCTTCTTTTTGTTATTCCCTTGCATTATGTTGCAGTCTGCAAATATTCACAATATTCCAAACACCAACAAGATTCACAAGCAATATATTTCCCAAATACACAGATTTCGAACAATATGACCAACAGCGATTAATAATGCTGGCGACTGATGTTGAGAAAATCCTGGTCCACTCTTCAATAATTTGCATGGTCGACCATCTTATGTAATATTAGCGGACTATCACCAAGAAAGTGCTCTGTTCCCTGGTGAGGAAAGGGGGCGACAATGTCTATGTAATTGTTTTATTCAACGACGGGGACACTCGGCACGGACCACAGACCAAGACGTTGGCGTTATCGATAAATGTATGGGACGCTGTTAAATTGTTAGCACCAACCATAGATTTCTTTATGGCACGAAAAGTTTCGATTTCTAACCTCATTTAGAGAAGGACTTTAAATCATAGTGTTGACAGTCATCCTGATGGAATGTTACGCCACCATCCTAGTGCCAATCATCAACGCACTGATAAAATCAAATTGCTCTGGGTGTGAGGTGAGTAGTATACAATACGTAAATTGATGAGATAGCGCCTCACTGCGCATGCGCAGAACCTTGTGTGACGTCATAAGTGTGCGCAAAATGGGGCGGTATTGGGGCGGTGTGCGCATGCGTGATGTGTGGGAGGTGGGTACAAGATGGCCGCGAGTGTCATGTGTGGGAGGTGGGTACAAGATGGCCGCCAGTGTGAGTGACATGTGGGAGGTGGGTACAAAATGGCCGCCAGTGTCATGTGTGGGAGGTGGGTACAAGATGGCCGCGAGTGAGATGTGGGAGGTGGGTACAAGATGGCCGCCAGTGTCAGTGAGATGTGGGAGGTGGGTACAAGATGGCCGCGAGTGTCATGATGTGGGAGGTGGGTACAAGATGGCCGCCAGTGTGAGTGAGATGTGGGAGGTGGGTACAAGATGGCCGCCAGTGTGAGTGAGATGTGGGAGGTGGGTACAAGATGGCCGCGAGTGTCATGATGTGGGAGGTGGGTACAAGATGGCCGCCAGTTTGAGTGAGATGTGGGAGGTGGGTACAAGATGGCCGCGAGTGTGAGTGAGTGCAAGAATTTTACAGGTACATCTGACCATTGTATACAGGTGCCTTATACCATTGTATACAGGTACATCTGACCATTGTATACAGGTGCCTTATGCCATTGTATACAGGTGCCTTATACCATTGTATACAGGTGCCTTATACCATTGTATACAGGTACATCTGACCATTGTATACAGGTGCCTTATACCATTGTATACAGGTACATCTGACCATTGTATACAGGTGCCTTATTACAGGTGCCTTATACCATTGTATATAGGTGCCTTATACCATTGTATACAGGTGCCTTATACCATTGTATACAGGTGCCTTATACCATTGTATACAGGTGCCTTATACCATTGTATACATGTGCCTTATACCATGGTATACAGGTGCCTTATACCATTGTATACAGGTGCCTTATACCATTGTATACAGGTACATCTGACCATTGTATACATGTGCCTTATACCATGGTATACAGGTGCCTTATACCATTGTATACAGGTGCCTTATACCATTGTATACAGCAGAAATTGTCTTTGTAACGTCTTATTGTGACATCATGGCATTATTGTTGTTTTGTGACACTGTGGAACTGTAAAAATTCCATGAATGGAAAAGAATGCCTATCAAACCTACGAGTATTGAACTGATCCAAATCAACAATGGCTGACGCCAATATTTAACCCAGAGAATGACACCCAAAACAGAAAATGTTTCAAACAGATAGTTCTACAGAATGTTGTTTGCTAATATTTTGAATGAATACTATAGTAATTGCATTTTACCAGTGACATAAGTTTCAGAACACAACAATATATATTTCTCAAAAAATCAAACAAAACGTTCTCAATAGATTAGTTGGGACACACAACTAATTTATGCCACGGTATCTATTTTTACAGCTGTCAACTGTTATGGTTTGGTCACTATGTTGCGATTCAACGCAAGTATAGTACTAGCTTACCTGATAAAAGAAGTTTAGTCCAGATGTATACCATATCTCCCATACTCCCGGATGTATAATGCATATCTGTGGCTGTTTTTTTCCTAGGTGGGATATAACACACCATGCATTTGTATGCTAATCGAAATTCACATATTTCCTTCGGTATATAAACCGGCGCACACGAGAGATATCAGCTGAGCTAACGGCCTCAATTGCCTGTCAGCTCTGTTGTTGTTTCAGCGCACACGGTGAGCAAAAGTTTCAAGAAATTGATTTCAGTTCCCGCATAACGTCTTCTTCAAGTCCATTTTGAAGAGTCGAGCGTATGAATCGAGTCAAAATAACATGCTGAGCTGTTTGGCTTGCATTCACCGTACACACTCCGCGCGAGACGAAATTAGTTTAATATTTTTTCCCCCCGCCTCGCGGTTCAGCCAATGAACTATTAGAAAAGCATATGTGTGTGCATATTAATAAACCACGGGCGCCTAAAAAATGAACACATTTCATTACACTGTAGCGAATTGTTGCCATTGCACGTGTGAGTCAGTACGTTTTCATATCCACCTCAAATTGACACGGACAATTTCATTGCCAGTAAAATTGTAAGTTCATTGCGGAAAGAATTGATATTCCATAAATTCCTGCGGGAAATAGGAAGTACACATATATAAAGAATATTGTCTTCACGTAAAAGTTTGTACATTTCAAAAAAAAAAATTTTCAAAACAAAACAAAAAAATGTGAAGTAAAACCCGTCCTTCGGATGGGAAAGTTGTTTTGAACTGTAAACAAAAATTTTATTTTGAGGTAGAGGGTCAAGTGAGGTATCATATTGAAGCTGACGTGAAATGCTTCACATTGATACCTCACTCGACCCCATTGCACCACTAGGGGCGCCTCTAACCCAAAAAAGGATATTTTGAAGATTACGCATGCGCAGAATGCTGATAGTTCAACCCACACCCAGTCTATCAGATACGCCTTCACGTCACCTTCAATTTGATACCTCACTCGAACCGATTGCACCATTAGGGACGCCTCTAACCTCAAAAAGGCTATTTTTGAAGATTGATATTTTTCATATTATCTTCGCGCATGCGCAGAATTACCCTAATTCAAGCCCACACCCAGTCTATCAGATGCTCCTTCACGTCACCTTCAATTTGATACCTCACTCGACCCCATTGGACCACTAGGGGCGCCTCTAACCCCAAAAAAGCCTATTTTGATGTTTTGATGTTTGAGATGAAAAATGTCACTAACATAACGCCATGATATAGACCAGAGAGAGAACAACAACAACAACAAGGATGACACATGAGAGAACAACAACAACAAGAAGTTGACACATGAGAGAACAACAACAACAAGAAGTTTTTTTCATATAGTTTATTTTCCCCAATGTTACATCACACCCACGCTGGGGGAGCCGCGTTGGGTATATTTACAATTCAAGAAGATTCTTATCCAATCAGAGGCCACCATTTGCATGTTTCTTATTCGTTCCTGTCCGTTAGATGTATTCTTGTCCAATCAGAAGTCTCCATTTCAGAAAGTGCCATCTGAACCGTTTATTCTAATCATCGTCGGACAGGCCAGGATACCGTTAAGGCAACATATCCTCAGATAGTTGTTTACGCATTCTGAGTATCTATCAGTGCATGGGTGAATACTTTCATCCGATGGAGGTGGTGGTCAGTTTAACCACGAAGAACGCAACATTGGTCATTATCTCCACTATCCACTTGGTGTTACAATTCAAGAAGACTTGTCCAATCAGAGGCCACCATTTGCATCTGTCATATTCGTTCCTGTCCGTTAGATGCATTCTTGTCCAATCAGAAGTCTTCATTTCAGAAAGTTCCATCTTCGGCCATGTTCGCTCTGAACCGTTTATTCTAATCACCGTCGGTCAGGCCAGGATACCGTTGAGGCAACATATCCTCAGATAGTTGTTTGCGCATTCTGAGAATCTATCAGTGCCTGGGTGAATACATTCATCCGATGGGTTGGTCGGTCAGCTTGGTCACGAAGAACGTAACATTGGTTGCCCTCTCCACTTTCCACTTGGTGTTGGGGCGTTGTTGTTGGGCCCATTCCAAGGGATCCACGTTGGCCAGGTTCTCCAGCATCGTCTCTAGCGACGCCCGGTTAATGATGGTAAACGGTTGGTCAAATACCCGGATGTTACTGCTCGGGTAAAAGTATCGGACTTGGTCTGTCTCCTTATGCCGCAGCACATAACCAAACGCCAGATTTAATTTGAAGGACGTAGCTTGATCTTTGAAGATGGCTTCCATGTAGCTAGGTAGACGGACGAGGTCGGTCAGTCGAAAATTGTAGATATCTTGAATAGGGCGATGACGGTAGAAACAGTGCCGTATCATGGACCAGTGGCGCCGATAAATGTCACTCACTGGCTGGGCGTCCTGTAAGAGATCGCTAGGAACAGTTATGGGCTCGTCCAGAAAATGTTAGATGTTGTCAGGCGTATGACTCGAAACCGTAACGGAGGGGTCCGGCTGGATATCCAGGCCCTCCTGGACCGTGGGTATAGGCAGGCTCTTCGTCA